>QKWP01000944.1:172804-192459 GCA_003550325.1 Gigaspora rosea
AAAAAAAAAAAACTTACCAAATCCTGAACAAAAGACACTAAAACCAGCTTGAACGTGAATGCTTGAGGAAATTTTAGGTGCTTATTGACCTAAAAATTACCAATGCGTTTATATTAAAAACAAAAAAAAAACGAAAGAAAAAAGAAAAAAAAAGAAAAAAACAACGAAATACATAGGCGAAATCCGGGAACGTACGAGACACAGACAAGGCGCGCAGTACCGAAAAGAAATCACAACACCGGGACCGCACGAACACACTAACAAGCCGAAAAGAAATCCACAACACCGGGACCGCACAAAACACACAGACAAGGTGTGCTATACCGAAAAGAAATCCACAACACCGGGAACACACAAAACACTTATCACTGATAAAGCGCGCAACACAAAAAGAACGAAATTTTAACACAGAAGTTCACCAAAGAAACATAATGGAAAAGAAGTAAACTATGCACAAACCTTATAACGCCACGAGCCCTAACGATTAACTTTACACTAACTTCGTTACAGCACCAACGACGGTTCCCATGACGGCTTCAGGCTTTTGAAGTGGCTCCAAAGACGGTTCCAACGATGTCTCTAGCGACGGCTCCAACGACGGCTCCAGCAATACTCTTAAACGTTAATAAATAAAAAAAATAAAAATAAAATTTAAAAAAAAAAAAATAATAATAAAAGCTTATCTGATTGGCCGATCAGTCATGAGGTCTAGAATAAAAAAAATTTTAATATAAACCTCTATGAGGTTTATATTATTAACGTAAAACCCAGGTCTAGGTTAAGGTTTTTCTTAATTTTTTATTATAAATTTTATAATAAATTATAAAAAAATACGATACAACTGGTTTTGTGTTTTAACTAACAATTCATGATAGAAAGAAAATATTAACAGGGGAGATTTATAATAAATTATATTAATACAGGAAACATGATTCCTAGTTTTATAAAAATTTTGAAATTTTTTTTATATATTCAACTAATTTTACTGTTCTTACTATTAATAGCCCATGAGATGTTATCTTAATAAAAAATTAACTTTATATAGACAGGAATGCTGATTTCTACATTTTATATGTACGATATAGAGATTTGTTATAGATTTTATTAATACAAATTCTACTTTCGTGAATTGTTAATTAAGTGAAAAATGATCCTGATTGATTTGTTAAAAAAAATTTTTTTGAAAATTTGTCGATTTCGACTCCTCTATGTGTTACGGGAATGTTGGCCAACGACGGAGCGGACATACACGACGAAATGCCAAAGATAACTTGTGGGGTATAGCCATGCGAACGATAAAAAAGAAATTCCTCGCCACCACGTCCAAATAAGAAAGGGTCTAAAAACCATATAATTTATTAGGAATGATAAATAAAATACATAAATAAATAAAATAAGGGTAAAATTCAAATATACAAACCACTCTGCTTTAGTCTAACGATATCTTTACCCTGATTTAATGCATTATTCCTGAGCCTCATTTGCATCAGCACAAGACTTTTTTGGCGATATTAATATTTCAGTATACGGTGGAATCAATTTTAGCACTCATCAGGTACAAGTTTATCAGGTAATATTATATCAGCTTCGTGTATGGCTTGAAATGCAGCAAGTGTCAATAAGTTTGGATTACCAGGGCCAGCTCCAACAAGACGAATTCGATCCCGTTTTTTGATGGACTGCGTCTGGTCTTCTTCCATGGAATAATATCTATGGTACGGGAAGCTTTAAATCTCTATAAAAATAAGAAATACTACTCCTCTTTTAAAAATTTATAAAATATAAATTAATTCACAAGATTTGTTCTTGTTCTATGAAAAAAACTTTAGATTTAATTTAAAGCTAAACTAGTGGAGCCAATTTTATTAATAAGTAAACACATGCTTTTAATTTCAGACAATTGAACTTCATTTGGAATGGGCAAGGTAACAAGTACTTATTTTTTTTTTACCCTTACTTATTATCACGACTAATTATTACTTATTACGACTTAAGAAGTCCAATCATTTTTTGTATTGACAATTGCCCATCTCGAAACTCAGATCGAATCTGGTCAATCCAGCCAATCTGGGATTATCAAAAAAAAATTTTTCAGTTTCCAGGACTCTCGGAAAAGGCAAATGAAGAACATAAAAATGAACAAACTATTTTAAAGTAGTAAATCTATTATAACGAATTGGCTTCAAGTTAAATTTAGTCTAGAGAATTCTAGTTGAGTTGCTAATTAGGTCAGATAAATTTGATTCAGTAGTTAGTTAACATTACATTCCTTTTATAAAAAGAGAGAAAATTAATTAAAAGGTTATATATGAGACAAAAAAGCCAAAATTCTCGTGATCTAGTAGTAATCGGAACTGCATCATATTAAAGTATTGTATGTCAGGGATGGCAAATGACTCAAATGAATAATAATAATGGCCAGATAGTCATTTCAAAAGGTAAAATGACTATTAGGTCGTTTAAAATTTTATATTAAAACTAGAGATAATTTAGTTAGTCATAACTTCTTAATCGGTTATTTTAATCAAACCTGTGTGTTATATATATTCAACCAGGGTATTTAGTCATATTAATAAGTTATATTTAAATGCAAATAACAAATAAAATAGGGAAATCAAATATAAGGGCCCAAATTTATCGTAATTGCAATTTTTTTAACATTTATAATCATATAAATGTAATTTTTTTTTTGATGGCTAAACGTATTATTTTTTAATCAGTATTGCATTTATTCTCTTGATGTTTATAATTTAATTTTCTCTACAAGCACAACTGAGTTTTTGACTAGGTATTTTTGAATAACGCGTAGTAATATTCACTCTCATTTCATAACTAATTTTGGTTTAGGAGAAACTTATTAGTTTAGGACCAAATAAACATCCTAATATTAATAAATATCGTGCTTAACCCAGTCAAATTGTATCTTGGTTAAAAGCAAGTTTCATTAAGTGAAAAATATAGTATAAAAATGTATAATCTAGTACATATATATATCTATAATGCAATTATTTTGGTTTTTTAATTATAATGTTTTCAAATTTGGGACATTTATGTTTAATTATTTTCATTTTGGGCTCATATGTAATTATTTACATTTTTTGGGCCCTTATATGTAATTTCCCCAATAAAAAAAATAGTTAAATAGCCGTGAATTAACTTAAATTAATAAATATTCTTTATATTTACAAAATTAATGCGATTAAATAGTAAATCTTATAAATAGCTTATTTTAAACATTTAGGTTTATAAATATTTCTTTATACTTAACGATTGAAATTAAATGTAAATATTAATGAATAGATTATTTTAAATATCGCACTTTGGATCAACAATCTTTGTAATTTTTTGAATCCCATGGGTCCGTGATAACCACCCTATGCTTGTCATATTTTATGAAATTTATTTATCGATAAAAAGTGAATAATTAAAATGGGTTCCACAAAATATGAAGTCGAAGTGACTACTATATTGTAATTACAGGACTTACGAGACTCAAAAAATTATAAAAATCGTCTATCCAACTAAATTGAAATGAACAAAATGCTTTAAATGTCGTAAAGTAAATGAATTAAAGCACAAAAGTTCTTTATACTCACAATTAATGTGAATAAAGAAAGTGAATTAATCAATACGTATTTGCAGACAGAAATGAAATTAAATAGTAAATACTCCTAAATAAATTATTTTAAACATAAATTATATAAAATTAAATAATAATATTCATAACTCGAATAACTTATTTAAATGCATAGTATCGAGAAATATTATTAAAATTTTATGAGCTCCTATATGACCTGTTGGCCCAGGTTATAATTGGGTCAATATCTGATCCACCCGAACCACTATTATCGAATATATACTTATAGAGTGCCCGTGCCTATTGAAAACAAAGTGCCGTGTGATTTGTTTCAGTACTCTAAAGTACTACTAGACTATTGTATGTAGATAATTATACTGTAAAGTAATAGAGTATGTGAAAAATTATACTTTCAAATAATAAAGTATATAAAAAATTATACTGTTAAGTAATAAAGTTCGCAAAAAATTATACTGTCAAGTATCAAATACTTAAAGTTTTTATTATAGCGGTTCTATTTGGCAAAAAAATACTTTTGCTAAATTAATGATGAGTACCATCTAGAGAAACCTAGTATCTGTATCTGATCTTTAATTATATTTTGTACCGGACTTAATCACTATCAATCAAATAGATTAAGTCCGATACAAAATATACTTAAATCTGATAATATTTTAACATTTTTATCGCATAATGTATATGATTACAAATCATTTAAATAAATAAAAAAAAACTAGTGTCGTTCATATTACTTTTTAAAAAGCATCTATGGATAGATCGGATTCATCTTTAAGCGATTCAAGTTTTATAACAAATCAATCTCAAAATGTTTCATATAACTTAAGATCAGAAACATCCAATCTTTCGGCATCTCTTTATAATGATTTTATAGATTTAACAACTGACTCAATTGAAGATACAAACTCAACGACTACCTCTTTAGAAATCACAAATTTATCGAATATTTCAACTAATGCTACAAGTGCAACAATTAATTCAAATGAAAATTTTTCTGATAATGAAATTCCGGAAATAGATATTGTTAGTACAGCATTAATATTATGTAGTTATTTTCTCTACAATTATTATTTGGCTCTACATAAGGTTAAATTAATTATTGATTAATTACATATATATATTATTAATGAATTATAACTTAAGTAATGCCAAATAAATTTAGAAAAAATAACTATTAAAAAATATAATTTTTTATTTAATCAAAAAATTTTATATTCTTAGATCGAAAATCAGGATGATGAATTTGATGAAATTTCTGAAATTTCATATAATTATTTTACAAAAAAATTGCATGTCAATGAAGTTAGATATTCCCCAATTTCAATTGAATATCCTCCAACATCTATAGAGGGTATAGCAACTATTTATAATATTTCAGAATGGGATGACTTTAATTCAGCATTTTCTGATGTAAGTTGTTATTTAAAAAATACTATAATTATAGAGCTTATTTAATTCTAATTTTAATTATATAGTTTCAATATAATACTGGTGAAGGAGGTGGGAAAAAAGTTGTTGAATGTGAATTTTTAGGATGTAAAGTTTACAAATCTGTTAGAATTTGTACTGGAGCGAAGATATGTGAATTTACATCAGATGAATTAAAAAATACAACACATTCAGAAGTAAATGAAGATTTAGATTTTTATAAAATAAATCAACCTGTAGATTCACAGATATCAATTGAAGCTAAAACACATGCGTAAGAATTTTAATATTACTGTATTAAATAAATTTTAAATTTAATTAATTGCTAATATAGTTTATTTATAATTAATTAATAAAGAAAATATTTAGCATTTGTTAATATTCAATGTCCATACAATTCTAATACTTGCTTTGGAAAACCTCAAGTTTGTCGCTATGGAAAAAAATCCGATGATGATATACCATCTTATTTTATTGGCTGTACTGCTTGGCGACCTGGGCAAAGACATATTCATAGCAAATTAAATAGTAATGAAATTAATATTGAAATACTTGGAAAATTATTTAAAGGAACATTAGTAAGTAATAATATTGCTTTATTATTTAATTATTTTAAATTTTAAAATTAATTTTTTTTTAGATTGATTTAGATAAACCTGTACAAAATTGTCGTACAATTTTATCTACTAATACTAGAAAAAAGAATGTCGTATGTATTTTATAATTTTATTTATAGAATTTTTAAATTATATATTATTAATTAATAATAATAAAAAATATATAATAAATTATAGCTTATTTTCATCACACAAACGAAGGTCTTAAGCGAAAAGGAAAAATTGTTAAATTGAATTGTAATGTTCAATTTATTAAATTAGTTCCAGTAGATATTATTAAAACACCTTTTGTTGTTTTAATATGTAAAGGCATTCATACACATCCTCCTCCTCCTCCAGTTAATATTCCTTCTGGAATTAAAATAAATTTAGAGCGTATGATTAAAGAAGCTGCACAAACATTTGAAAGAGTTACATCAAAAAAATTAATATCTAGCAATTTATTAAAAGCTTATTTTGGTAAAGAACTCTTTACTGAAATTCATTCATCATTAAATAATTTAGATAAGTTAAGATATCTTGTTAGTAAAGTACAGCAAAAGCAATTTCCAAATGGACAAGGTTTATTGGGTATTGTCACAGAATTTCGAAATGGAAATAAAAAATTTGATGGATATTTGCAAGAAATTGGTAATATATAAATAATTTTTAAAATTTATAATCTATTTATTAATTTATTAATTTATTATTTAATTTATAGGTATATTTGATGATGGAAAATTTATAATTATTTGTATGAACAAAGAGCAAGCAATTGCATGGAAAAGTACAGATAATTTTCAAATAGATATGGTATTTAAACGGATACATGGTGATGTTAATGAATTTGAAGTTAATGATTATAGTGAAGATTATAATCAAAGTAAATAATTTTATATTTTTATTTTAAATTTTATTTATTATAATTTATTATAACTAATTAATTATATAATTTTAGGCATTACATTTGCACGTGTTTATACTAATGCTATATCAGCTAAAGCATATTGCAAAATTTTTACAAGTCTATGGCATTATATTAATTTATTAACAAATGAACAGCCATTTTTTAATTATATACATAATAAAGGATGGAAGTGTATAATTGGAGACTTGGATCAAGGACAAGCGAAAGGCTTAGGATTAGCTTTAGCTAATATAGAACCAAAATTTACTTGGAGTGAACATTTAACTTATATTTTCAAAAGTTGCAAAATACATTTTTATCAGTAAATTGTTTTTTTTTTATTATTTATTTATAATTAATTTATTATTTATAAAACTAATAAATAAATATATTAGAAATGTTAATAATAGTGGACAAAGTGAAGATATTAAAAAACAAATGATTGAAATTTCTACTGCTAATTCAAAACCAAAAATTGAAGAAATTTTTTCAAATTTAAAATTAGCTTCAAATGAAAGTTTAAAAGGTAATATGTAATTAATTAAATTTAAAATTTAAAAAATATTAATATTTTTAAATTTATAGATTGGGTTGAATTTTATTCGAATGATTGGGTTCTTGCTTCTTTAAACCCAGTATTTTCTAAAATTCCAATTGATATATGGTATTCAACTTCACATGATACAAATGTATCTGAAAGCAGTCATGCAAGAGCCAATAGATATGGAATTAATTTAAGCTTTACATAGCAATTCAAAAGTATTTATATTTAATTTTATTTATTATAATTTTGTTTAACTTTGTTATATTAGTTATTAATAATTTTTTAGAGGTTTTTTAGAAGATAAACGAACATTTCATTCTATTAAAACACATCAAGTTTCAGGAATTTCTTGTACTAGTCATGATCGGGGTATTGTATCAAGAACAATTCATTCAGTAAATCAAAAAAGTAAGTAATTATTTAAATTTAATAGTTTTTTATTATTAATTTAATAAATTTTAAACATTAATTTTAATTAATTTAGTTAACAAAAAACGTGTATCTACTTCAAAACCAAAATCAGCAAAAAACAAAAAACAACCACAAAACAAATCAATATTCAAGAAACTGATCATACTAAAAGTTTGGAAGATATAGAAATAACTGAAAGAAGGCTTGTAGTTAAAGAAAAGGAAATTGCATTGAAAGAACGTGAAACAGAGTTAGAGTTAAAAAAATTACAGATTGAAAAAATGAAAAAAGAGCTTAATTTGTAAAATTTGTATTGAAAATAGTAGATACGAAGCTGCAATGAAATATTTAAGATAACAGTATTAATAAATTAGAAGAAATTAGGTTCTAGAAGAATTATACAGACTAGAATTTATGAGCAAAAGCAAATTATCTTGTACGAAAACAATAACTAATAAACATAAAAATGCCAAATAAAAATTTGACACTATTTAGTATTCGATTATAAAAAATTATAATTAATTGAATTTTAATCAGCTGTCTTTTTTTGAATGCAGTACGAATTTTATATGTTATTTAAAAAAACTTAATACACAATATATTTATTAATATAAGTATAGTTACTAAAATAAAACCTAATACTAAACTTTCTTGTACGGTATTTTATATATTTTATCTCATTTTATTTATTTTTTTAAAGCATTTATTCATCTATATTTTAAATATAATACTTTATTCGGCTATACTCTAGACATTATAATACTTTATTCAGCTATACTCTAGACATTATAGTACTTTATTCGACCATATTCTAGACATTATAGTACTTTGTTTGGTCATATTCTAGATAGTATAGTACTTCACAGTACTCAAAAATACTGTAAAGTACCTATAGGGTACTGTAGAAAAAATACACGGCCTTTACTTTTCTAGAACTAGATCCTGATACTCTATACTGTGTAATCGATTCCGAATGACCTAAGTCATTTGGTCACAAGTCATTTTCAAATGACCTGGACCGTAATGACCAGTCATTATGAGATCATTTCAGATCAGAATTTCGGGTTTACTAATTCCCCCAAGTTCCTATTGGCCAAATGCCATTTTTCTCTCCTTGACACTTGATCAGATGGCTTAAAAATTAATGTAAAAATGCATCAATTTGAATAATTGTTTTGTAATTGTTATCTCTGTAAAAGTTATATGTTATTTTAACCATTTCTTTTTACTCATTAATACTAGTTCACAAACTATATGAGAGAACAGCCAAGTAGGAACTAAAATTTTGGCTTTATTTTTTATTATTTATTTTTTTTTTTTCTCTTTTTTTTTTTTGTTTATTTTTTTAAATTATTTTTTTTATTTTTTTTTAATTCGGGTTAAATTTAATTTTATCTTTTAAATTTTAAATTATTTTTTTTATTAAATTGTTTTTATTATTATTTGAAAAATTTTAGATAGCATAGCAACCATATGATTAGCCAATTATTTTTAAGATCAGCAATTATATATAAAAAATGATTATCCTTTTGATAATCTTTGTTTTAACTAGCTTTTATTTTTTTTTTCTCATTACCAGTAAGTTATAGTTTTATTGTTGAAGTTGTTACTGGAACCCATATCAGCTGATTTTGTTTGTACTCCAAAAATTATAGACTATCAGGTAAACAGTCAGTCATTTAATGCCTTGATTAACCAATAGAATTATACAATACTTATTCTAAAATTTATGGTAACTAATAACTTTAAATAGTATACTGTCTTTCTTCTCTATAATCATGCAGTCTAATTATGCAAATTGTGTGATTGTATAAAGGTTTTTATTATGATGTACTTATAAAAAGGTATTTTTTTATAATTTTATTAGTAAAGTGGTTGCAGATTTTGGTGTGATTATAAAAAGTTTTTACTAAAATGTGATTATATAAGAAGTAACTATATAGGAGGAGACAGTTTATCTAATATACAGACATATTGTAATGACTCTGACAAACTAGTTTTTATTAAAAACAGCAATCTTAGAGAGCATAGTTTGTTAAAAATAGTGATTTGAATAGGTAAAGCAAACGAAATCTAAAATTTGCCAAATAATTTTAATAGATAAAATTTTGCTAAAAGTAATAGTTCTATTGAATAACATAAGCGCATTTAAATGGATTTATTTAAAGATTAGATAATACTAAATAACAATTCTTTGTGTTGTTAATTGGAAGCTATCAAAGCCTTATTAAAATTCTACTAGAAGAAAATTTTAATGTTAGCAGAACTTTTACAATTTGCAAATTTTCACTAAAAAATTAAAAATTCTCAATGAAAGTAAATTTGACAATAATTATTCTAGTAGGTAGGAAAAATATATAAATGTAATTAAAATCTATTTTGGTAAGTATTAGATTCTGCTAGAAGTAGTAATTCTATTGCATAAAATAGAAAAAATAAGAGCATAAGATAATAATTTCTGGGTATTAGAAGTAAGATCCCAAATTTCTAATTGTTTAATCTTTGTTAATTATTAATATTTTGTTCTACAATTAATATAATTTTTTCAAAACCACAGAATAATCTCTGTGCAATTAAACAGTTTTGATTCTTACTAAGTACAATAACCTTGGATTAAAATCTGTCAAAGATAACAAATAAAATAATATAAACACATAATTTTATTCATTATGCGCCAAGTTTCATCTGATTTTTGGAATGTGTATCTTGGCAAATATCAAGAAAAAGAAATATATCCGAAATAATTGTACATAAAAAAAAACTGAAAAAGTTTAGCAATGTGATAGTATAATATTCCTCTAGAATCAGATCGAAGCGTTAAATCAACATACCTTTTTATTTACAGATTTTCCTTATTTGTTTTGATTGATGTAACATGAGATTTTATTGATTAATAACGTTTTCGTTTGATTTAATCAGTCAAATGAATATATATTAAAATTTGTATTACTTTTCTAAATACAGATTTCGTCTTATCATGGCCAAATCAAAAGCGCGGAATATTAGGTAGGCGACCTCCACGAACATAATTCGTCAAATCCATGTATTGCATAACCTGGATTGA
Organism: Gigaspora rosea; assembly: GCA_003550325.1. Lineage (NCBI taxonomy): Eukaryota > Fungi > Glomeromycota > Glomeromycetes > Diversisporales > Gigasporaceae > Gigaspora > Gigaspora rosea. The sequence goes on from QKWP01000944.1 coordinate 183,350, forward strand.
AAGTCGAATGCTTCTTATATGAGGGGCCCCATTTGGAGAGGTACCACCTGCCCACGGTAATTGCCTAATTAAGACTACAACATTTATTGCATGCTGAAGAACACAACCAGATCTGTGCCGGAATATGCTATGTTGTATTCGAACAAATCCCGCAGTTTGAAGTAAAGATACGACTTGTCTGTAGTGCCTGGAATTCGAACCAAAGGAAGCAGTTAGTGCTATTGCACCTAAGTCGTATTGGATTATCCAATTTCCACGGCGCAAACGGGCTTCATGTACAGTAGGCATACTTAAGAGTTAGGAGTGTAAAAAGTCACGTCAAATTAAATCATGTGGGTGAAAAATTAGCAAAAGGTCAAGGGACTATTTTGTGCTAAGTATCTTCCCCAGCATCGCCAACAAAATTTTTCATACCGGACAAAATTCTTTAAGTTCGTTTTAGGGTGTGCGATGCGATAAGGTAAATTATGTGGGCGAACTGAGGTTGATTATGCAATCGATGCAAAATAAAGCAATTTTTATTATTGTACGCCATATGTTGTTAGTTCTATTCTTCAGAATTTTTCGGACATTTACTGAAAATTTTACCTCAACTATGCTCGTAATTTATGTTTATGCGTTTGGTAGTTAAGTCGTCGTGTCAATATGACTTGATTGGAATTTTTGCTAAAATCATTAATTTTTTCAATCAGTTTTTTCATTACTTAGATCACCATTATACTTCATTTCATTTTCTACATCGGAACTTTTCGGAACTTACTTTCTTCCACCCAAATTACATTGCCAACATATTCACAACAACCAATCATATTTTATTCACGTGATTATACTTTTTTTGCGATGCTGAAAAATTAGTAAATTATGCGCATATTATGCTTTCGCATAATACCCTAGTTCGTTTTATGTTAGGGTTAGGGTTAGAGCAAGTGTTTTAAGAAGAGTAGGTTTCTTTTTGGATCTTCCTGATCGTGTTACGTTACACCAAGCAGTGATTCGCTATTGGGTAATTTCCACGTGATCGATTAGTACAGTATTTTGTTGGCTAGTTGTGCTAGTTGTGCTAAGTCAAACTTTCATGTCTCACGTCCCAGGAAACGACGAAAGTACGTGACTTTTTTTGTGAATTTTCTATTAATTTGCTAAGTTATTTAGATATACTTATGGACAGATCTCACAGAGCCAGATATTGGCGACATCTACAGAGATTCTCTAAAAGCATGTGAAGAGTATGACGCTTGTTTAACTACTACTATATACGGCGAAACATATTTGAACCCAGAAAAATGTAAAGCCAGAGGTTTTGACCCAATAAAGTGAGTAATTCATCAGCATTGTTTCTTGGTCTCTTTGCTGATGTGTCTCTTTCTACAGAGCATGTGAGGAAGAAGAAGAAAGAACGAATTTGTCTATCGAATGGATTGAAAGAACAACAAAAGAGAAAGGATTTCGCGCTCAATTCCAGGAATTTATTGCTAAAGTGTAAGCTGACATCTTGCTTCTCTTAATTATAAAACGAAAACACAGTCTCAAATAGAAACTAATGCCATCTCTTTTCATAGTCCGCCAAAATATGTAAGTAAAGATCTGAAATTTCTGGATTACTCTCCAAAGAAGGAAAATAAGAGTGATAAAAAGCTATCAAGAAAGGTATTCATTTGTAAAGTGATATTTAGTTATTTAGTGGAAAAAGTTGTTGACCCTTTCTTAAAAATTTAGAAAATTCGTTCTTTATTGGTCAAAGCTTCATATCTTGTGGACCATAAAATCAAACTCGAAAATGGACTTTATGTCAAGGTCATTGCTGTAAAGATGAACAATGAAAATGTTTTTTTAGAGGTGGAGGAAAAAGTGGGAGATGAGTTGGAATATTACGAAATTCTGTATCAGCGAGATATGGTTGAATTATAAGTTTTTATTATTTTTATCGATGTAAATAACTTATTTATTTCCACAAATGTTATAATTCTGATCATAAATATGTTTCCTGAATACCTAATGCTAAAAATTGGCGAAAAATAAATGCAAATGAAAAAAACATATCAATCAGAGCTTTATTAATGGTTTAATGAATTATAGAGCTTCGATCCTATTTTAAAAAAGCAATCCGGATTAGATTCGGATTCTCTTTCATGTATCCGGTTTAATCCGATTTATAATACGAATTGGTAAATTCGAATTCAATCCGTAGCATGTGCACTATTACTACGTCCTGCTTTATTGTTAACTAGCACCCTTTTCGTAATTCCACTTTATTTAAAGATAAAATTATGATACAAAACACGTTTAGATTCATGCTAAATAAAGTTTTCAATATTCGATATCTGCGATTAACCTTGAGGTTTTTTATCCTAACGTAGCTTTTGCTTTTGTTATCGTAATCGAAGTATTTCTGGTCGTATTATATTATACGTTGTTAGCAAATCCCGTGACGATCATATTTACGTCCGCCGGCAGAAATGTGACCCCTGTAGGGATACCGCGAATCTGCGATAGCATAATATGCGATTTTACCGCAGAAGCATATGCGGGAATTAAAGATCGAGTAATATCGGGTTTATCAATTTCCCCACCAGTTCCTATTGGACGCAGCATTTGATTGTACGAAACATAAATTTCATAAATTATCAGATTTGAAATTTCAAATGTTAAGTAATAATAAAACATATCGTTAAAGTAGTATAAAAATTTAATAAGAAACATATATTAGGACACAAAGTTAATTTTTCGTTTTGCATAACATGGTGTTCCAAAATTTCAGTTGGCTGGTCGGATTTTTTTTTTTTTTGTTTTTTTTTTAATCTACTGTAAATTAATATGCTCATGTTCACACCCAGAAAATTTTAGATTTTTTTTCGGTTCTATCGGGTAATTCCAGAAAATTAAGGTCACCATCGGGTGACACCGGAGAAAAAATTAAATAGCAAAAATGGAATAATTGGCATGATTGAAATTTTTAAAAAAAAGGTTGCAAAACGAAAAATTAACTTTGCGTGGCCTTATACTAAAATTTTGCAGGGAATTTTTTGTTTAGCGCAAAAGACAGTTTTGTAAACACGACTCTTTTCGTAATTTTATATTACACAGATTTTATGGTTTTATTGGTAAGTTACTGATGGGAGTTCAATACTTACAATAACGATAACGATAACGATAAAAATTTATAACGATAAATTTCGCATATTTCTATCTGATCCGCATAATCTGTAGCATAATTTTAAAAAATTTATCGCATAATTCGCATAATTCGAAGTGTAAAGCAGGCAGAATTTAAAATTAGGATCCCTAGACCCCGAAATCCTGTGACGCACGTGATTCATATGACTGCGCCGAGACGGTCAGGTTTTTTTAAAAAAAATTTTTTTAAGAATCCGGAAGGAGGATGATCCTGGCCCTGATACTCTGCAAGACCATATGAAGATTGAGAAGAAACCATCGTTGCAAGATCAGATCACCCGATAGTGCTAAACTAAAAAGGAATAGTTCAATTAACAAAATTTGATTTACAATCGGAATGATAATGCATAAACCGTTGCATTTGAGGCTTTGTTAATTATCAGAACAGCCTCCCCAAAGTTAAACGTGGGAAAATCAATTGTCAACGATTATGGCGTGATTGATCAAGGAAAAATTCGATCTTGTTCTTTTTGTTTCTGCCCCCTATTTACTTTTTTTATAAATAGTGTTAGTTTTGACCTGTGTAAAAGATGTATCATTGATTTGTCTTGTAATAAAGATAAACCGATCTTGGTTTCTTTGTCCTTCGTTTAATAAAAGAACTGTTTCGTGAATTCACCGTATACCCTTAGCCTCACCAAATCGTTACGCCTCTCACTCAAACTTTACATGCACAAACACCATTCGATTAACTGATATATACTATATATTATCAAACTCAATTACTTCGTATCACCCGACTGAGAGAGTTGGATCGCTATCGTTCTAGCATGTGCTGTACGTATGTACGTCTGACAAGATACCAGACACATAAGCAACATCTAGGATTATAATCGGATAATCCTTATCCTTGATCCGATATGTAATACGGGTCCATCTGTTTAAAATTAACGGATACGGATATCCGAAATTAATCCAAATTATCGGATGAATCCAAATTTATTGGATTACGGATCGAAGCACTAATGAATTATCAATGCGTCTAAGTAAAAAAAAAGCATCTATGGTTATTAACTACCTATGCAAAGGTGAATTTATTGTATTTGATTTAGATAGGCCTGAGGATGATCCACTAGCCGCCATTGAATTTGCAGAAAGAGATAGAATTGCGTCAAATGCATATAAAATTCATGCGATTAAAATTTGTGGGATCAGAAATTTTTTAAAAAATCAGATATATTTTGGAGAATGTGATCGACCGATATATGGAAAATCAAAGTAAAAAATGTACCAGCCCTCAGGGATAACGAAATAAAGTCTAAAGTACTAGCCTTCAAGGAGTACCTTAGGTGGTTTTATTTTAAATAGATATATATATGAATAATTAATAAATAGATTAAATCGAATAAATAAACGTGGGGACAAACATTTATTTTAGACAATAATCCACCCTTATACATAAATCAGATTTTAGACTAAGCGGGACTTTGACCCTACTTAGCAAAGTATAGATCGTGGGTACACTAGCCCAAGTCTTAGTTTTATAGAAAAATTATGTAAATACATTTGTAATAATGTAAATATATAAACGATTTAATAAAAAACTGAGGCAAGACCTCGCTTTTAAAAAAAAAAAAAAAAATTAAATCGAATAAATGGATACATTTTATAATAAATTAAGCTATACATTATTAATTTGATGCATTCTTCTCTAACTGCCCATAACCTCATATGGAATCTATAAATGAGGAGGGGAGTTAGATTTCGTCTGAAAAGTAATAAATTTTTAAAAATTCTCGGGTTATGTGATCACTTTTACCAGGAAAAAAATAAAAATTTGTGAGACCGGCGGTCCTGGAAAACTGCTTATTATCACACAATATTAATTATTGGAAAAAAGACCATTTAGGTCTGATTGCTTTATTAATACAATATAAAATACAAAATACATGTGAAACAGAATAACTATCTATCTGCTATTTTTTGGTAATTTTTTTTTGTACACGACGCCTCTTGCTTTCGGGTTTATCTCATGCGGTTACTCTATCCTTCAATAACCCTACAACTATACTGATTACCTGTTTTATATCTTCCCTCAGATTTTCCTGATTACACTTAAGCGCCTTTTTCGTTGATATTCATTATTGCTTGTACAAAAAATTCCTTCGGAAGTGAACATCCAATCCGCGCCTAAATTAAATCCGATAATTAAAAATCCAACATATGTGTGTACATAATGTTGGGGTGCGCAGTCTATGTAAATCAAAACTATATGTGGTATCATATAAAAATCTATTATCGAATTTTTTTCAAATTTTAAATAGATGTACTGCCCTAACAGTTCGATAGTTTTGAATAAATTTTCGCAAAGACTAGTATTACATCTCTACAAACAAGGCTATAGAATCATTTCATTTATTTAAACATGAAAAAATTGTAATATGCTACGTGTTTTTTTTTCTTAAAAAAAGTAGCAAAAAGAAAGGGGTCTGTACAGTAATATGCTACGTGTTTTTTTTTTAAAAAAAAGTAGCAAGAAAGGGGTAAATTTAGTTTTGTATTTAAAGAAATGGCTCTATAACTTTGTTTGTAGGGATGTAATACTTGTCTTTGCGAAGTTTTATTCAAAACTATCGAACCATTAGGGCTGTACATCTACTTAAAAGTTTGTATTAATTATTAAAAAAAATTCGATAATAGATTTTATATGATACCACATATAATTTTGATTTACATAGTATACCAATGTAATGTGCCATAATTTATCATACATAGGAACTGGAAAGTCTATGGACACGTACAGATCACGTGACATTTCATCTTATGGACATAGGGTTGGTAAAGTCCTTAGGTCCCGGACTTTAGGACCCAGTCTTTGGACTTAATTTTCAAAAACCAGGTCCTGATTTTGGGACCTAAATCCATTAAGTCCTAATATAAAAAAATTCAAATAATTTTATTCTATACTAGCTGTAAACCCGTGCATAATGCACAGGGAATAAACTTATAAAATTTTTAAAATTTTAAAATTAAAATAAATATATAGTAAAAATTTTATAAGTAGTATATAAATAATTATAAAGTTATATTTTATACTAAAAATATAAGATTCCAATATCAATTTATATTTATAATTGGGTAATTTATATATATATATAATATAATAACTATTTTATTGCATAGTGTTTATATAACAATTTTGTAATAATAAGTATATTAAAAAAATTTTAAGCTGATTTATTGTATACAATAATTATAAATATATTTATAAATGCATATTTTTTTTAAATATAGTACATGTTTAAATTTTGGTTTAAACAAATATATATACTTATAAATATACTTTTTTAATTAAATTTTAAATATATATTTGTTAAAGCTTAATTTCAAAAATATATATTTATAAAAGTTTTATTATATATTGTTGAAACTTTTAAAAATTTTTTAAATTAATAAAAATTTTAATTTATTAAGTTTTATTAATAAAAAATAAAAAATTTAACATATTAAATAGCATTGAGTAGTGCTATTTAATATATTAATTTAATTTTGTTATATATATAAATTTAATATAGTTATATCTTTTTATAGTTACTTTTTTAAAAAGTATTTATTATTAAATATAATGAATTTGAATTTTATAATTAGTATACTTTATGCTTTTTTTATATTTTATTAGTATAATTATAGAAAGATATAGCTATAGTTTATAATGTTTTCAAATTTAATAAATTCACAATACTAATACTACTATGTAGATTACTGGTAGTTTAGAAAAGTTTAACAATATATAATACAATATATATATTATTATATATAGTAGTATTATATAATATATAGAAAGAAATACTTTACATATTAGTTTTTGTAGTATGAAAAGCTCATAAGAATGTAGTTTAATTATAAGTATTAATAGGTTTGGCTTAATTGAAGAATATGGTTTTTATTTATATTGTATAAAAAGGAAAATAATTTAAATATTGATATATTGTAATAAAATAAATATTTTTTATTAAGTGTCGCTAGTTAACTTTATTTTGCTAATAAATATATTCATAGTACAGAGAGAAGTACAGGGTTAAATTATATATATAGTAGGTAGTACAACTATAAAGTTAAATTAGTAATTTTATAGTATATATTTAATAATTAGTTTGTAAGAGAAGTAGATATCTATTTGTGTAATTATTAGAAATATATACAATATATTGTATTAGATTGGGCTTTTAAAATAGATAACTTAAATTATATATGTAGCTGATTGGCTAAAAATATTAAAAAACTAAAATACATAGTATAAAAAAATTTTTATTACAGAAATATAGATACCAGTAATCAAATAGAATAATTTTTACATTGGTATATGATTGCAGAGAATGCTTAAAAAGTATAAGAAGAAGTAATAGTTATGTATTATACAATCACAATGGTGTGTAAAAGAAAGATAAAATATATTATACTATAGATTAGAGGTTTAAAAATTTTTTAAAAATAATATAAAATTAGCAAATAAAAAATAATTAACTAATTAGATAAAAGTTAGTTTAGTTTATAATATTTGGATAGGATTTTATATTAAATACTAAATTTATTTGTTTTTTAAGTTTATTTAAAGTAAAGTGAATTTGTATAAAGAATAATTATTGTTTTGTTACTTTTGATTAAATATTAAATACTATATATAATTTTTTATTTTGTTTTTTGTTTAATATGATTAGAAAATAAAGAAATATTGTAGAAAAATTATTTAAATATTATATTATGTGTGTGAAAATACTTCACGATATACAATATTATCTGTATGACAATAATTTAAAGGTATATTTGGATCATTTGATGTAAGAACTTTAATAGCATGATAGGAAGTAACTCTTGATAAAGCAACGTATAATTGACCATGGGAAAAAACTGAATTTGGTAAATAGATACCAACTTGATTTAATGTTTGACCTTGTGCTTTGTTGATAGTCATAGAAAAAGCTGGCCGTACTGGAAATTGGCGTCTTGTTAAAATAAAAGGTAATTCGGTATCAGAAGGTGATAATGAAATTCGAGGTATAAATACATGATTACCAATATGAGATCCTGTAATAATTTCAGCAACAATTACTTTGCTATAAAGAGCTCGACAAATTAAGCGGGTTCCATTACAAAGTTCTTCTGCTGGATTTAAATTACGCAAAAGCATTATAGGTATACCAACTTTTAATTTTAATTCACTAGGAGGAAGACCAGAAATTTTTAAGGATCTTAAAAATTCAGATGGATATAGATGAGAGTGGTTTATATTTCTATCATCTGCTGAATCTGTGGAGTCTGCACTGGGATATATAACAACTGGACCAGGAAATTGATCTATCATTAAATCAGAGATTATATTAACATCATTGTTTTTTGGAGTTAGTATAGCTCTTTCAGTTAAGTAATTAATATTATTAGAGTTTTGGATAAAATTTGGATAGACATAATTAATTAGATCTGATAATGTTCCATCAGCTATGACTATATCAGAAGGAAGTGCTATTCTATTTTCTGTATTTGTGATAATTGGGTATGTTCCATTTCCTATTTGTAAAAGGAATTCGGAAAATTCTTTTTGTCTTTGATTCTCATTAATATCATTAGTTTGCTGAAGTCTTATGTTAATTGTTAATTTCATAATTTTCATATGATTCCATAATGAAGAACGGGGTAAGCTAGCTAAAACAATATTTGCACGAGAGCCATGAGGTATAACAGGTAGTATTTGACAAAAATCACCACCAAAAACAAAAATTTTTCCTCCAAATGGTTTATCTATTTGCATAATATCACGAAATGTTCTATCAAGGGCTTAAAATACAAACTTATTAGTCATTGGAGCTTCATCCCAAATAATAAGTTTTGCACTACTAATTAAATAGGCTTCTTTGCTGTTTCGTGAAATATTACATGTAGAAGATTCATTAGGCTTAAGTGGTATTTTGAAACGACTATGAGCTGTTCGTCCACCTTTG
>QKWP01000945.1:0-15841 GCA_003550325.1 Gigaspora rosea
AAACTCTATATTATTTTTGCTTGTCCTTCTTTTTCCTTAGGGAGTTTTTGGCTGTTTCCTAAGTTACTTATCTCGTTTTCAGCTTTTTTCCTTTCTGCCAGATTTGGAAAAGTTGATCAGCAGAGAGAGTTTTTGAAAATCTTTGAAAGAAAATTGAAAATCGTAATAATAAAAAGATAAAAATCATATAATAAATTAAAAATCGTAAACAAATATAAAAAAAATTATAAAAAAAAAGTTAATTATAAAAGGTAAAAAAAACTGAAAATCACAAACAAAATTAAAAACTATAAAAATTTGTATTAAAATTACCTAAGCACCTTTCAGATTAAAAGATCTTTTTGTACTTACTTGAGATAGCTATATTTCAGAACTACTTTTACCATCATTACTATCAAATAATTCATCTTTACTTTCGCTTTTTTCACTTTCTGAAATTGTTGACCCTGCAGTTTTGAAATGCAGGTCTAATTCCTTGCCAAGACCTTCATTGATAATAACTAGAGCCTCAATTTCTTCTTTGGCTTGTTTGTTTTTAGCTTTCAAATCAGATATTCTGCACTTTAACTGTGCAATTTCTTTATACAAACTTTCATTTCCTACAAAAAATAGGTAATAAAAACAAAAGATTAACAAAACAAAAAATACAAAAATGAGAAAGATAATTAATCAACTTAATTATAATGTTTATCAAGTTTTAAAAATTTAAAAAAAGCTCATCAAAAATTAACTTTTAAAATTATTTATTTTTTTTAATATTATTAGAATTTTAAAACATATTATTAATAAAAAAATAAATTATACTAGATAAGAAAAAAAAATAATAAAAATTAGAGATTGTTTTGTACTAATAATACTTAAACAATGTTATGTATTTTAGATCTTGCTTTTATTATAAAAAATTTATTTAAAGATTTTCTAAAATTGCTAATCCTCTAAACAACTTACTAAAAAGAATAAACATTAGTAATAAAATAAAAACACAGATAAAGCTTTTATTACTTTGAAAATCTATCCGTTTGCTGTTTTAGTCTTAAGATATCTAACTTTAAATGTCTTTTTTACTATTGTACTAATATTTTAACTTTAAATTTTGATACTATGCTTGTACAATTGAATAATAAAAACAAGAAATATATTGTAGTATATGCAAGAAACAGAACTATTCTATATCTGAGTTAGAAATTTTGTAGTTGATTGTTTATATTAAACATTTTATCTGTATTAACAAACTTATAATTTTTGGCACAATATAATAATTACTGTATTTATATGAAATAATGCATATCTGTGTGTTATTTTGTAGGAATGTGCATTATTCCGAGTATGCATATAGATATTATTTTGGGATAAAGTTCTAATTTCTAAAAAATTGTGCATTATATTTGTGTGATGCATAAAAACCTGTATACTTAATTTTATATATAGTTGTTTTGAACTAAGTTAGATTTTTTGACTAAAAAATTCTTATTTCTGCTTGTTATTTGAATTCATTATTTCAGCAAATTATTAATTTAGCATTTGGAGTGTGCATTATTTTGGGATGCACATGGACATTATTTTGAACCAACATGCTATTTTAAGAAAATATAATTTTCAAAGTAACACTTATGTATGTTATTTCACGTAAATATAATATTTTAATAGTAGTTAATTCGTGATCTGTCTGAGAACCAGTAAAATAACATTGTAAATCATGGGAAATTTACTATTGTTTTGGGGTATCTATAAATAACGTTATACAAGAGGAGAGGTTGGACAAATTATAATGTTTTTCTATATAAATAGGTGTCAAAAAAATATAACATAAGTTTTTTAGAAAAAATTGTCTAAAAACTGAACCGTAGTCCAAATTAATAATTTTGGTCCTATTCGATTCATCTTGGTATGAGGAGTTGAATGGACCAATTTTATTTTATTTGGATCACTGGATCAAAGTTATTGGCCAAATACTATTGGTTATATCTTTTCTTATAAAATTACTATATAACCAATAGTGTTTTGTGAATATCTTTTGATCCAGTGATCCAAATAATATAATTTTGTTATCATTGAATTCATCTCACTGAGACGAATCGAATGGTATCTAAATACAGTCAACCCTCCATAAATGCAACCTCCATAAATGCAATACCTCTCTAAATGCACGTTTTTTTCTTGTCTCTAAAATGTTATTAGTGCTAAATGCACGTTCTATATTCTGTAAATGCACGGTTTTTCTGAAAACATTTATATATATGCTCCCTCCATAAATGCAAGTCATGTGATTAATAACCAATCAGATTTTATATATAAAAATGATACAAATACAAATTATATAATATTTAATAATTTATAAATAAAATTGGTTAACTAATATAAATTGCCACATAAACCATCTTTTTTATAGAAGCCTCTTTTAGTAAACCCAGTTCTGCTACTTGAATTTAATAAAAAATAAAAAGTATAAAGCTCTAAATCAATATACAGACATGTATTATAATTCTTTTTTTTTTTTTTTGTGTTAAAGTTCCCGCTTTGGGTGAGAGTTTATTTAATCAAGCCTGTGGATCAAGGGCGCCTCTTTGGGCGCACCCACAATTGAGTTACATTGAATGAGAGTACAACTAGCCACACGTACAACTTTTGGTTGTCTAATTTAAGTAGTCCGCCCGAAGGTTCTACACTAGTTGCCATACCTACAACCCAACTAGGGGATTGCCTATTTAAACCCTCTGGTTCAACGCTTCGCATGTCAATCCTACTTGTAATCACTGGTACAGCCCTCTGATATATTAGTCAATTGAAGACAGTCCCGGATGCTACCTACATCCCCTTAGGACTAATTTATCCTTGTGGGTAAACTTGGTAGAGCAGTTCCTGTCCCACACAGGTATTACCTACACTTCGGTAACTTACGCACTCACCGAGGCAAGCAACTTGCAGTCAGAGGGTACCTAACTGCTACCATTACCTACTTCTGCCCTTGTAAGGTTCACACCGACCCGGTACCCACTATTACTTTCCTACCGGTCCATCACCAGATGCCCCAAACTTCCAAACCAGTTGGCCCGGAAGGGTTGATCTACCCAGCATTAGGTGCTACTATGGTTATTCTTCCCCTGGTACCTAATTCCAGAACATAGGTCCTTTTCCTCCGGTACGACTCCGGCGGCCAGATTGGTGGACCCTCTCTTCCGTAGGACATCCAGTTCTTCAGCTCCGGTTTCCGATATTCCGGTTCTGGTAGCACCGTCAAAGATCGTTGCTACCTCCTTACTCGGGACTTTCCAAATGGGTTTCCATTTTCCTGGTTCCTTGGATTTGTCTGTGTCACTGGACACAACTTCACCCGAAAGCTCCCATTCGAGATGGTAACCAAGGACTGCAGGTAATATACCCAACCGATCGACAGGAAACGGTTACCATAACACAGGTCTATTTTTCCAAAGCGTCGCCAGTGGGATTTGAACCCTAGATCTGCCACTTGGGGGTGACAACTTACCAACTTCCCTAAGTCGCCACACCCTTTATTATAATTCTTTTTAGAGTTGTTTGATTTTAATCTTTCAATAACTTTTACTCTACAACAGACCTCTCATCTCCGTACAGCAGATCCGAATCTGTTTGCCACAGCAAACTGGGTTCGAGTAATTGACAAACAGGATACAGGACGAAAGAAGTGTGTTAGTACTTTATTATTTAATGTAGGCGTTAGAACTAACTCAATCATCTATAGTATCTAATTAGCAATTACCGGTATTTCCCAGCGAGTTTGAATTAATTTTATACAAGTTTAAAAATTTTTTTTATAATTATTATTATTTAAAAGATATATATTCGTATTAAGGTATCGATAATTTGTTTTAAAAGCTTTGAACATCACAATGGTAACTTGTTTGATTTATTTTTTTTAAATTTTATTAGATTTTGAACTAGTTAAAAATTTTCTTTTTAATTTATTATATAGACTGTATCTTTGTGGATAGTAATATGATATTGAATAGCTTAAATCATTATGTATGACACTGTATAATTACTGCTAAATTAACGCGGCTAAGTTTTTTTTGATTTTTATAACTCTTTTCGGAGATACTCAGTGGCATACTTTATCAAATAAGATATTTGTTCGTTACCAGATAACAAAAAAAAACAGGGTATAAACTTAGGAGGTTTATTTAAATATCTATATACACTTTCTATTCGTTGCAGGTAGTATTTCATCAGGAAATTTTGAAACCCAATTGGAAATCGATTAAAATCTAATGATTTAAATCAATAATTATCACTTCTATCAATTAAGTGCAATAAAGGTATAATCAATAAAATTGAGGCTAATTGATATAACTGATTAATTTAAATCGGTTGTAATTAGTTGTCATATACATCAATTTCGATTATAACATCCCTGGCGATGGCAGTTGGTTAAAATCAGCTTGTAATCGATTATAATCAGGTATCAAAATTTCCTGATATTTTAAAAAACTGCCAGGAATTTACATGAGGCATAATAAAAAGAAAATCATCTAATTAGTAATTTTCATGAGAAAAAAATTACTGCTTTCAATGCGATTTAAAAAAACTACCTTCTCACATACCTGAAATTAATAAATATAGTAATTAATTATAGCTATGACTAAAATCAGTTGACACCTATAATAACATTAAAAAAAGCTTTAAATTACCTTCCAAATCTGTATTGTTGATAATATGAAATTTAATTACTTTCCAAATTGGCAATTCGGTTGACCTCGTATTTCACTTTAATAATAGATTTTAAAATAATTAGTATATAATTATCAAAATTTATAAAAACTTAATATAATAGAATCGAAGTACATGTATCTTTAAGTGATGTCTTTGAAAAACAAAGTCACCCTTACTAATAAACAAAGAAGAGAAATTATCGAATTTAAAAATCAAAACCCTAACACTAGCCATGTTGTACTTGGTCAATGGGTTAAAAAAGAATATAACCTTGAAGTCCACCCAAGCACAATCAGTCACTTAATCAAAAATAAGGAAAATATTGGAGAGAACCCTATGAAAAAGAGACAAAAAAATGTTCAATTTCCGGATTTTGAAAAAGCATTGCACAAATGGGTCCTTTGAAGCCAAGAAAATATACCAATTACTGATGCAATTTTAGTAGAAAAAGCGAAGGGCTTTGCTAAAATATTGAACATACCTGATAGTAGTCTCAAGTTCTCAAATGGCTAGTTGGCTAAGTTCAAAAAACGAAATAATATAATGCATATAACGAAACATGGAGAAGAAGCCTCTGCAGATCGTATGGCCATTGCCCTTGCTATCTCTCAATTAAGAGAATTGTTAGAAGGATATGAGTTAAAGGATATATAATATGGATAAAACAGGGTTATTCTATCGGTATAAATAAACTACATTATTCTTATTTATAACTTACTTTTTAAACTTATTTTTTTCTTTTTTTTTTTTTTGAGTCTCGAACCCGATTCCACATTGGCAACTAGAAGTCTCAAGGGGAAAAAAAAATAAAGAGCGTTTAACTATAGCTCTTTGTGCCAATGCAGATGGATCACACAGAATTAAACCTCTTGTTATTGGGAAATATCCTAACCCTCGCTGCTTTAATGAAATAAATCGCAAGAATCTCAGTGCTACATATGAATCAAGTGGCAAAGCGTGGATGACGACAGTGATATTTCAAAAATGGCTTAAATCATTTGATCGAATGATGGCTGGTCGCAACACAATCCTTTTACTAGACAACGCAACAAGCCATTCTGTTAGTCAATTAAACCTCCATAATACAATTGTTTATTTTCTTCTTAAAAATACAACATCACTTATACAACCAATGGATGCTGGTATAATTATGTCCTTTAAACGCCACTATCGAAGTCATTTTGTGAAATGGTTGCTTAAAAAATATGAATCTGAAGATGATGATGAGAAGCTCAATGTTCTTGGTGCCATCCAGTTTTTTGTATGTGCATGGAATAAGTATCACCAACAACAATATATAACTGCTTTTACTATACAAGGATCCTTCCAAATTGTACCGAAGAAATTGCTATTGCTGTAGTTGTTGAAGATGAGAATGCATTAATATATGAGCTAGATGAAGATATTAGAGCACTTTGTCTTCGAAATAGAATGAATGTATTAGAATATGTTAATTATACGGGTGAAGAGTATATAGAGGAAATGTTGAATGATCAAGAAATAGTAAATTTAATTATCCACCAGGAGCCTGAAGTTATTGAAAATAATGGAAGTGACAATGAGAAAGATGATAGCACTGAAATGCGAATCATCACCCACCGAGAAGCTTTAAACGCTTTAGATTTACTAGACCAATATTTTTTGCAGCAAGAATTAAATGAAGTGGACATGATGTTGTCTTGTCAAAATTGTGTAAAGCAGCAAGAAAGTTTCGAAATGATTTTCATAAACAAGTTACCCTCGATTCTTTTTGGTCTGCAGACAGTTTCTCAGATGATCTTTACTAGAATAGGATACTAATGAAATGAAAGGTACTGTATTAATAAATGAGTCTAGTATTTTGCTCAAATAAAATAAAAAAATACTTATATTATTAGATTACCGGGTTGGTTTATTTAAAGATGCTTAAAAATTTTTTTCGATTGTTATACATATATATATTATATATTATATTATTACGTATTAAATAAATATTTTATGATTTTTATGCGAAAGTAGTTACACAAGCTAGTTTTTGTATAGTATGATCAGAATTGTATAGTACGGAATATGGGTTTTTGCACCCATGTATATTTATACAAATTATAGCAGATAAAAAGATGATCAGATCAGTTTTTTTTAAAATCTGTACGTACTATACTGATTCTATTATAATAATATATATAACATCAAACCAGATCAGTATGTACAGATTTTAAAAATTCAGGTGTAATAATTCGTGAAAATACTAATCAATACTATACTGTAATTTCCCATACTATACAATTCTGGTCATCCGATCTGTTGTAATCTCATTTGCTCATTAGTGTATTTTGTATTTATTTAACATTAAAAAAAAGCGGGTAATAATTATTTATCCAATTATTTAAGTAAAAAAGCCCCTTATCGCCAAGCCCAAAATGAGGGAAAAAATATTATGTAAATTTCCTATAAAAGTTTACAGAAGCATAGTATCCTATGGATAGTTAGATAGTGATAACGATAGTACTTATCCAGTAAGTTTTGATAACAGTTTATCGAAGTTATCGAAGTTATTGAAATTATAATTTTTATTGTTGTATGTGTATAATAAGTATATGTTATTGTCCACGAAGTGGGCAATAATCAAAAATCAATCCCAGATTAGATGATCAGATAATGACGGAATGGCACACTAGCTGCTTTGCAGCTAGTGCCCTTCCATCATTATCTGATCATCTGATCTGGGATTGACTCTGGTTATGTCCATTTCGCGGATAATAACTGATTTATTCCCAGGTTCTTATTATACTTCTATATATTTCTTCAAACTAAAGTTGCGTATTTCATTAAGTTTAGCTTACTATAAATCACAAATCATTTTTCGTTTTTTTTCCTTTCTTTTTTCTCTCTCTCTTTTTTTTTTTGTTTTTTTTTTTTTTTTTTTAGCCAGCGACTTTTACTCTTTTTTGTAACTAATAGTTTAAAAAACTCGTATATCATAAAAAAAGTAAAAAAAGATATATAATCAAAAAGAATTATGAAAATTCTGGATCAGCCTGAATCTAAAATATGGGCAATAATCGAGAAGAAATAGTATAGAAGCATAAATAAGAACCGGGAAATAAAAAAACGGTTTAAACTGTTTACTACGCATAGTTTTTATACATATACTAGTAATTTGTAAATATCGTATAGTCATCAGGTCACGTGACCATATCTGTTCTTTGATTTTATTGGTCATTCCCTAAATGCACACCCTCCCTAAATGCATGCACAGGTGCCTGTCCGTATGACGTGCATTTATAGAGGGTTGACTGTATCCAAATCAGATCACTGTGTCACAATATATTCAAGTTTTTGAAAAATTTTATATATAAATATATAGATTTTAAAAAAAAAATTTAAATAGTAAAAGAGTTCAAGTGCTACTGTGAAGAGGTACATAATATTATTTATGGATATCCCTTTTTGCCTTTTTTAGAATTTGGAGTTTTCCAAAGGACACCCCAATTTTCTACTAAGTAAATATCTCTTTTAAATTAAATAAAAATAGTAGAAATGAAAGTTCTAGTCATAATGGTAGTTAAATTATTAAAATCAGCCTAGTGAATTATGAGATATGGGTATTCTTGTTTTTGCAACTATATGATGTAAACAAAAAAGTAAACATATAATCATGAAACAAAATGCACATATTTTATGATCTACTAAGCCAATTTTAATAATTTAACTACTTTTATAACCAGAATTTTCTCCTTTACAACTTTACTTAATGCAAAAGAGGTGTTTACTTAGTAGAAAATCATTTTGTCTTTTGGAAAACTCCCACCTCCAAAAATGACAAAAAACACATAGTAAACATATTTGAATGGCAATCAATTAATTAACAATTACTTCACCAATATAACATTTTACTGACAATTATTTACTACAAGTTCATTTTACTAACAGTTTATTTCACCAAAGCTCATTTTACCAACAAAGTAATTCTGGGCATTGTTGTTAGGGTCAGAGTAAAATTAAATATAATTAGAGTTAAAGTTAGTGTGCTTTTTGAAAAAATCTTGTTGGTGAAATAAACTTCAGTGAAACAAACTGTCAGTAAAATGAACTTGTTGGTAAGTATTTGTCAGTAAAATGTTATGTCAGTGAAGTGATTGTTAGTAAAATAATACAAACTCAACATACTCTCACTATTTACTATGTTTTTTTCATTGGTTCTTAGACAGATCATGAATTAAATTAGCTATTTTGTAATCAAATATTCAGTAAGCTATTTAAAAATATATAAAGAGTTTAAGTGTTCTATTTTTTTTACAAGTTTAGTCAATTATTTTTTAATAGAGTTTATTAAATCTAGCTAGTTATTTATAAAATATTTTTTTTAATTAAAATTTAAATTTTTAGTATATATCAAATTGCAAACTCAAAGTAATATATTTAATAAGTTATAATATTTTAAAATAATACCTATATACAAATATCCTTTTTAAACTATCTAATTTGGACAAGCTTGCATATATGTGCATAAACTTATAAAATTTAAATTAGCTAACTTTATAAAAATTATAATTATCAGAAACTGTAATTATATATGATTAATGACATCTTATTTTGTAATCAATAAATTAATAATCAATACATAAAAATTAAAATATAAAAATCAAGAGCACAAAAATGGCCAGTTATTTTTATTTTATACTTAATTGTTATCTAAAATTTTTAAAAATCAATTTTTGTCTGTTCTATATATTTTGTAGATGTTAGATTAACTAAGATACAGATAACCTTAATTACATGTGTTAGTAAGTTACAATAAAAACTAATTTCTTAATGCAGGCATATTTGCTTACATAAATTTTAAATGTTTAAATTTTTTAAATAAAACTTTAAATATTTATTTTACTATATACTTTCTAAGTAAAAAAATATAATATTAGTTTTGTTTTATCAAGTTTATTATAAAAATTTTTTAAATTATAAAAAACTTTGGTGTAATAAAAGTTTAAATGTTTTTGTTTTGAACTTTTACTATAGAATTTTTTCTTTAGATTTTCTTAAATTTTATATGTTGTGTCTATAAAAAATTTTCACTTCTAATACAAGTCTTAATTTTTACAAGTAAATCATTTAAAGTCAAATAATGAAAGTTGTCATCCTTTAATATTGTATTAGAAACTATATTTTTAAACCAATATTTAAGGAATTTGCCAAAATATTGTAAAATATTTTTTTGGTTAAAAAATTTTTTTTAAAATTTAATATTTTTAGCTTATAAGCAACATAAACTTTTTATCTTATAATATAAATTTAAATAATTCAAAAATATAACCCTTGTTTTTAAATATTATAATACCAAATATTTTAAATGATTAAAAAAATAAATCAGAGGTATATTTATCATAATTATACAAGCAAATTTGCCTGTAAACTACTATAAACTAAGGGATAATAATAATAAATAGAAATAATTTATACATCACACGTGCGATGTTGTCGCACCTGCCATAGATCATAAAATCAGGTGTAATGTAAAATCAAACCAATTAAAATAACTCATTTTTTCATTAAATAGGGTTAGGGTGAGGTATAGATTGCGTGTATGGGCGAGAGAGAGGTTTTTATAGTAAAATTTTGCAAGAAATTTTTTTTGTTAGAATCCTAAGAGTAGTTTCATATACTCAATTTTAAGTTATAGACGATTTTTGACAAAACGAACATTTGTTTTGAATTATTGATCATGTAACGTTACACCTAATCTTGAAATTTGATTAGAAGAGCGACATATAAGGTGCATCGCATGGGGCAATGAATAAATTTACTCTAATAAATATATATATATATTTAAATATTTGGATACATTATTCAGTAAATGAAAATAATATTTAATTTATATATTTGATTTTTTGAATTAATAATACTTGTAATTATTTAATAAGTATAGAGTTTGTAAATACTTATATATATCAGTTAGTCCTTTATAGTACAGTTGGGCCTTTCAAGACTGATCCTGTTAAAACTGATAACCTGTAATAACTGATAAAAATTTGAGCCACTATATCTGTTTCATAAGTTAAACCTAATAACCTGCTATTCCTAATAAGGGAGCTTTCAGAAATCAGCTGATTTCTGGGTGGGTGAGTGGGTCAGCTGAAGTATCACTGGTCAAAATTTCATAATTTTGGCCAAGGTTGCAAAATTATTTTTAACCAAAATTATTGATTTATTAATAATATTTGATAATTAATAACTTTTGAACTACTGGACCAAATTTGATGATTCAACTACCAAAATGATCTTTGCAATAGGAGAATTCTAACGAGCCCAAAATTGTTAAAATCCAATCACTGAATTCTGTAATTGGAATAGATTTGTGTTTCTATAAAAGTTCTATAATTTATTAAATAATTATAACCCATTTATAGTAACGCAAATTTATTTTGATCTTAAAATCCTGTGATTGGATTTTAACAATTTTGGGCTTGTTAGAATCCTCTCATTGAGTGGATCATTTTGGTAGTAAAATTAGCGTAATTAGCCTAGTAGATTAGAAGTTATTAACAACTAAAAATTAATTTTTAATTGTTAATAACTTCTGATCTACTAGGTCAATTTTAATGATTTTACTATCAAAATAATCTGCTCAATGAGAGGATTCTAAAAACCTAAACTCATTAAAATCCAATTACAAGATCCTAAGATTGAAATAAATTTGTATTACTATAAATGGGTTATTATTTAATAAATTATAGAACTTTTATAGTAACACAAATCTATTCTGATCACAGGATTCTGTTATTAGATTTTAATAATTTTGGGCTCGTTAGAATCCTCTCATTAAGAGGATCATTTTGGTAGTTTTATCATCAAATTTGGTCCAGTAGTTCAAAAGTTATTTACTATTAAATGTTATATTTAACTTTTTAATAATCATAAAATCTGATTGGTTAATTGGAGTCTCAGGTGTGGGTGGGTGGGGTAGACTCATAGTAAACAAAAATCAGCTGAATTCTGGAAGCTTCCTAACTAATATTTAAAAATTAAATATCTATAAGATATCAGATTTAATAGGTAAAATAAATTGATTTAATTGGCTTAAATCAGATTTTGTATAACTAATTATATATATTTATAAAATAAATTCAGCTAATTATATTTGTTTATAGCTATATAACTAGTAGATTATTAGTATTTCAAAACTGATAAACTCTCAAAAATGATACAAAAGCCAGCTATCATATATATCAGTTTAGAGAAGTTCAACTTTATATATTGAAAAAATCAATATAAATTGAAATAATATCCCTTATAATAAAATTGTCATTTTGTTATAAGTCTCTGGTACATTTTACCAATTATTCTGTTTATGTGAATCGGAGTATCACAATTGTTCAATACATTTTACAAATCATTTTGCATATGCGAAAAATGGTAGCATAAATGGTCATGATTACATGTTAAAATTTGCAATGATTATACCAAATAAATGTTAGCATTAATAGCCCTTATATCTATATTATTTATTTTTTATATATTTATATATATAATTTATCTTATTTTAATTTGAGTTCATGCACTTGACATTTTTGATTGGTTATACTAAAAAATGTGATTAGGGTATGGAGAAAACAATTTGACAATTGTTTTATATATTGATGCATTAAAAATAACAATCAGTTAAGGTTTAAATCTTTAATTATTGTAATATTTGATCACTTGCATATTAATGCGTAATGTTGTACTAGATTCGTAATTTGTCTATTATTATGAATAAATAATCAGATATTTTTTAAAAATCGACTTTAGTTCTTTATGTACACTTTGTATCTTTTGGATTTAGAAATTACTTCTGTTCTTATGCTCACTTTGTATTTTTGAAATTAGATTAACTGAGATATAGATAATAACAAATGATAGTAGAAGCATGATACTTTGGGACTAGCAAGATAGTTAGTAGCATAGTAGTATTTTTTATTTTATTTTTTTTATTTTTCTTTTTTTTAATACAATACTAACTTTTCGCATGATAATAAATGTAGCAAGCATAATAGTTTGGGACATAGCAAGATAGTAGCATGGTAATATTTTTTGTTATATACAATATTAACATTTTTTTCTTTAGAACAAAATGTAATATGATAATGAATATAGCACAATAATAGAAGCATGATAGTTCAGGGGCATTAGTAATACAGTAATATTTTTCTTATATATATATATATATATACAGACTAACGTTTTTTTAGAACAGAACATAATGCAATAATGAATATATAATGGTAAAAGCATGATAGTTTGGGACATAGCAAAATAGTTAATAGCACATTAGTTTTTTTTTATATATACAGTATTAACATTTTTTTTCTTTAAAAAAACATATACAAACGTAGTATGATATTAGAAGCATAATAATTCAGGATGTTAGTAGCATGATAATATATATTTAATATATATAGACTAACATTTTTTTTTTCAGAACATAGCATGATAATGAATATACAATAATAGAAGTATGATAATTCAGGATATAGCAAAATAGTTAGTAATACAGTAGCATTTTTTTTATTGCATTACTAATATATTGCATAATAACTAACATAGCATGATAGTAGGAATATGATTCTTCAGGACTAACAAGATAGTTAGTAGCACAGTAGTATTTTTTTTTATATAGTACTAATGTTCCTTTTTTTCTTTAGAACAGATCATAGCATTATAATAAAGGTATAATAGTTCAGAACATTAGTAACCTGGTAATATATATATATATTTTTAATATATAGTACTAACATTTTTTCTTTAGAACAAATAGATATAGCACAATAACAAATGTATGATAGTAGAGGTATGATAGTTCGGGATATAGCAAAATAGTTAGTAGCACAGTAGTATTTTTTTTAATACAGTACTAACATTTTGCAATGTAGTATAATAGTAGAAGCATAATAGTTCAGAATGTAGCAAGATAGTTGGCAGGATGGTAGTTAGGGACATCCATAAATAATGTTATGTACCCACTCATAGTAGTGCTTAATCCTCCTCTACTATATAAAAAAAATTTTCAAAATCTGTATATTTATATATAAAATTTTACAAACACTTGAATATATTGTGATACAGTAATCTAATTTAGATGATTTAGGTACTATTCGATTTGTCTTAGTAAGATGGATCCAATGATACCAAATCATTTCATTTGGATCACTGGATCAAAAGTTATTCACAAAAAACTATTGATTTTATAGTAATTTTATAAGAAAACATAATAACCAATAGTATTTGGCTAATAACTTTTGATCCAGTAATCCAAATGAAATGAAATTGGTACTATTCAACTCCTCTCACTGAGACGAATCGAATAGTACCAAAATCATTAAATTTGGGCTACTGGTTCAATTTCTAGCCAATTTTTTCTAAAAAATTATATTATATTTTTTTGACCCCCACTTATTGAGAAAAACATTATCGTTTGTTCAACTCTCTTGTATAATGTTATTTATAGATGCCCTCTTAGTATGGCATGCATAATAGTTAAAGATATTATTAGTGTGCTAATATTTATTACCTAATATCTATTTACTATAGGGCTTACCCTTCCACCCCAGGTAAAATCTATAAATAGAATTTTAGCCAATTAAATTTAACTAAAGTAAAATTTTTATTGACACCCACTCCTAAAATATTATCTAATAAATGTAAGCGCCCTTAACACATAGTATTTTTTTTCTTTTTTTTTGATACAGTACTAACATTTTATATAATAATGAGTGTAGCATAATTAGTAATATGGGTTAGCCCCGGCCTGACAGCTGAGTTGATGGGTGGGTCAACCTTCAGCCTGCACCTTTGTGGGCCTGGCCAGTTGATAAGAAAAGTTAGAATCAATTCACTTCTAAAACATATCTCAAGCTAGAAATTAACTAAAAATTAGCTAGTCATTTATAATAATGCAGAAGAAATGTCATTTAGGTAATAAATTAGTAAATAGTGAATATAATATAGGGAATAGAAATGTTCAGAGGTATAAACAATCAATCAACATATAATACCAACATGCCAGAATTTTTCTTAAGGACAAAAAGAATAAAAATTAAATAATTTAATATCACTAGAATTCGACAAGAAATTATCTAGTAGCCTTTTGCACATTTAATATACTGTATGTTAACTAATTTTGATCAGAAAAAATTACACTAGCAAATAGTCAGCCCAGTCAACCGGCCTGTGCTTTTTTAGGATCAACCCCAGCTCACGATTTTTTTATCGACCCATATCACTAAGTATAATAGTAAAAGCATAATAGTTTGGGATGTAGCAAGATAGTTAGTAATATGGTAATTAGTATAGAGAATGCAAAATAGTATGGGCATAGCATAATAGTTAGTATAGGATTTAATATCGATAAATAAATTAAATATAGTGAAAAGGGTGCCAGTGGCACCCCAAAACACTTGTATAATATATAAATTTAATTGTTTAAATTAATATAGTTATCCTTTATAATAATTATCTGATTTGTTATACAATATTAGATGTAAATTTTTTATATTTAAAATTTAATAAAATATATATAAATTACTATAAACATTAAAACAATGATATTTCTAGTGATTGTACCTGGGTTGAATTTGCAATTGTGTGAAATAGTAATTTATCTGGATATTCGGGTAATTTATAGTAACTGGGTAGAGGTTTTCCTAACAGGTACAATCTCTAGATATTTCTCAACCTATATATTAACTTAAAATTAAATTTTGTGATTATATAGAGCAAAAAAAGAAAAATAAAAACCTTTCTTGCCAAGTTACAGTTCTGCCATTTTTGCACAAAATAAAATATAACTTTACCAAAAACAAATATTTTTAATTTTAAAATAATAAATATATGTAAAATTATACTCTAAACAATTTTACTTAGATGATAAAAGTAGATTACTTTGTAAAAAAATGGTTATCTATGTTCTAAAGTTAAAATTTTTGACTTTTCGATATAAAATATTTTTTGATTAAGTAAGAGAAGTGCAGAAAATTACGTAATTATTTAGAGGGGTGGGGGTCCTCAAATATCACATCCTATATATATATATATATAGTATAAATAGCCAATAATATTAAAGTAAAATAGATTTTTAGTTAATTGCAAATAGTTGCTACATAGTAAAGTCTAAATTCTACTAAGTTAATCAATTAAAATC
>QKWP01000945.1:19718-31531 GCA_003550325.1 Gigaspora rosea
GAGAATTATCATGAATTAACGATTCTACATCCTTGTATAATGACATCCGTTCTGAAATAAAGATTAAAGCATAAGCAAAAATTAGAAATTGTGATCAAAATATATGTGAACCTTGAATTCAAAAATTAACAATAAATATTAAAATGTTGAACTAACGTTAATATCAATATAAAAAAAAAAATACATATTTAGTATTATACTGACCTGCTTTCGCTATTTAGATAACTGAATTAATCCGTTTTTGGCGATCAGAAAACCTTGAATTCCACTGTTCAACAAGCGCTCCATTATGTTTAATTTTTTCATCGCATAAATCTTGAATTTCAGCCATATTATCATAGGCCCTTCGTAATTTACTTATTAACTCCTCTATTTCATTTTCTTGATCATCTATATGTTGCTGCATTCGCTCAATTCGACCATTGAGTTCCATTATTAATTCTGATTTTTGCTGATTTTCTAGTCGAGCTGAATCTACAAATTGTTTAATTCTATCAAGATTTACTATCGGATCGGTGGTATTAATACTTAGATTACCCTCATTAGTACCAGGGCGAGATGGTTGGTTTTCTTGAGTGGAACCTACAAGATGCTCGTAAAACTGATTATTAATAACTATTTGATTATAATGTATTGAACAAATTGAGTAAGAGTCAAGGTTTAGATTAACAAGATCGGGAAAGTATTCATAAAAAAGTCTAATTCTCTTAGCTGCTAATTGGCCATTTGCGTTTCGCCATTTTCCTTCCCCACAAGGACTTAACCCGACTGCAGTATATGTGTTGATCAAGCTTGCGAATATACATCTACGATCTGCTGCTTTTTCTTTATGATCGGACACTAAAAAAATTATAGCTTTAGTTAACAAAAGCATCTTTCTCACTTAACAATGCGTAAAGAAATTCTTAATTTTAAGCTCTCATTTACTTTTTTTAAAATGGCTTACTAGAAGGAATTAAATGGGATTATTGAAAATAGACGTTTAAGACTGCTTATTCGTATATCGTTTAGTACGTTTAGTATTGAGTAATACAGTAATACGCAAATCCCAAGGCGTAAAAAAAATGAGCTGCAGCCAATCAAATTCATGGAAATCGCACGTGGATTATTTTAGATGTCTAGAATGCAATATCCTAATTTGGAAAATCGTCAGACTGTAATGACGTCATTTCTATTATAAAACTTATTGTTATAATCGTCAGTAACACAAAATCTCTAATACTAATATGTATCGAATATTCTAGATATTTTATTTACTATCAAAAAACTGGTTTTAACTTGTTTTAGCACCCGCAAAAATGTCTAACACCTGTAACTATTACTAACTTCTTGTCATATTTTTTTAAAAAATTAAATATAAAATATTAAATTCTTTGCTTTGAAATGAAAATTCGGACATTGAAAATACCGTAAATATAGTTTTTTTTTTTGATGTAAACAAAAATGTATTTTATTTAACTATAGTAGCAAGTTTTTTTATGCTGTGCTACATAATACGACAATTTTACTATTATTGAAAATGATCGACATACACTCTACCCTTAACTTTTGATTTTTATGTTTGTTAAATATATTTTTTTAAAAAATTTTAATTTTTTTATCAAACGTAAAAATCAAAAGTCAATTAATAAAAAGTTCTTCAATTCTTATGAAACTTTTTAGTAAGTGTATTTTGACCTGCTGAATAAGTTTACTTAATTGATTTTAATCGATTTGCTTAGTAAAATTTAGACTTTACTATATAGCAACCTTTATTGATCGTGGGGTTAAAGATATTTGAGTTTTTTTAAATATTATAAAAGGTTAAATTTGATTGGTCAATAGTCCTATCACTAGGAGAGAGGGCGTATGATCTATGTAAACCCTAATTACTTGATTTTTTGCATTTCCCTAACCTACTACAGGCCTTTAAGCAAAGCTGTTATGTATATGATTCAACTTGGGCTGATACCAAGTAAAAAATAGATTAATTGATAATCTGCCTGTCAACTGGAGAATAGGCGAAATGTGGCATTTTCCATCTAAAATTTTTTTACTTACTAAGTTAACGATACATGTGCACTAATTGAAAGTTGTTGAGCTTGTTGAGACACAACTAACGGTGGTTAGATCATCCATATCTGCCAAGTGGATAGTAAGATCTCGCCAAAAAATGATTGGCTGACTATATAAAAATCCGGGACAGAAATCTCATATGAAAATCACTATTCCTTAAACCATCTAGCGAGCAAATTTGCCTGCTAAAATCAGTTTTTTTAATTTTGTACGATTGTGCTCGATTTTTCTTAGCAACTGTACCCCCTTTTCTAAGCTGAAATTAAAGTATACCATTTTGCAGATCAGCTTGTAATCTTTTATCATGTGTTAGTGGTATATGACATAGTATATACATGTTAGTAGCATGATGATTGTCTATAATCACTATAATTAACTATTAAAAAAAAAAGAAAAAAATTCAAAAAATTTTATTATGAATATGTCCCAGCATTTCATATGATGATATTTTGTCCATGTCTATACAATTCATAGCCGAATTATTAGAGTGATTGAGAAGCTTTAACCAAATAAAAATTCCTTAACAAAAACACAAAATATTTTGCATAATTTTGGTTAGCGATCTTTGCTTGTGTCACATAGCATGCACAATGATGTGAAATTGTAATTGTCGCATGCTTTGTGTTCACGGGAGTTACTCTAGTCTATTTTAGTTAGTATTTTAATAAAAAAATTTTACCCAATTTACTTTTCTTCGAAATATTTTAGCAGACAAATTTGTCCACCAAACCAGGATGGTTTAAGGGATAGGCGAAATGTGGCGTGCTTCTATCTAACCCTTTTTTTTACTAAGTTAATGATACATGTCCACTAATTGAAAGTTGTAGAGCTCGTCGAGGCACATTTAATGGTGGTTAGTTCATCCAAATCGGCCTAGTGAATGGCGGGATATCGTCAAAAAACGATTGGCTGACTATATAAAATCTCTATATAAACATTTTTTATATTTATAGAGATTTTATATAGCCAGCCAATTATTTTTCGAGGATATCTTGCCATCCACTGGGCCGATTTTGATGATCTAACCACCGTTAGATGCGCCTCGACGAGCTCTACAACTTTCAATTAGTGGACATGTATTGTTAACTTAGTAAGAAAAAAGTTTTAGATGTAAGCACGCCACATTTCGCCTATAGTGATTTTCATGAGATTCCAGCACAGATTTTTATAGTTGGCCAATCGTTTTCAATGATATCTCGCTATCTACTGGGCTGATTTGTATGATCTAACCACTGTTAGATGCATCTTGACAAGCTCTACAACTTTCAATTAGTGGACATGTATCATTAACTTTGTAAGAAAAAATTTTTAGATGGAAAATGCTACATTTCGCCTATTTTCCAGTTGACAGGCGGATTATCAATTAAAATTAAAAAAAATTAAAATTATTTTTAGAATAAATTTTTTTTCAAACTTTAACCATGGCCTCGAAGAACTTTAATATAACTCAAAGGTTACTAAA
Organism: Gigaspora rosea; assembly: GCA_003550325.1. Taxonomy (NCBI): domain Eukaryota; kingdom Fungi; phylum Glomeromycota; class Glomeromycetes; order Diversisporales; family Gigasporaceae; genus Gigaspora; species Gigaspora rosea. The sequence goes on from QKWP01000945.1 coordinate 23,236, forward strand.
AAAGAAAATTTTGCATAGAAATTTTGCATTTTATATAGTAAATTTTTTAAATTTTGGTCTATTTTATATACCTATTTGGCTGATATTATACAAACTCAGATCTGAGTTGTATTAGAGTTCTTTGGGGTCCTCTTTAACCCCATTTTTCATTTAGTAAAAGGCTTGAGAAAGCATACCACAATCTCATCCTGAGTAGAATCATGTGCCAAACAAGTTTGCTTGAGAGTCTAAAGTAGGTTACCTAATCAAAAAAAAGTTTTATATTGAAAAGTCAAAAATTTTAACTTTAATACATAGATAACTTATTTTTCTTACAGGTATTTTACTTTTGTCACCTAAGTAAAGTTGTTCAGGCATGATTTTATATATACTTATCATTTTAAAATTGAAAAATATTTGTTTTGGCAAAGTTATATTTTTGTTTTGTACAAAAATAGCAGAACTGTAACTTGATAAAAAGGTTTTTTATTTTTCTTTTTTTGCTATATAATCATGAAATTTAATTTTAAGTTAATATGTAGGTTTAGAAATATCATTGCTTCAAAGTTTATATAGTGCAAGTAACCTATACTTAACAGTTATATATAGTATTTTAGTATTATTTTATTTGTTTAAATAGCTATAACTTCTTATTTAAGAAGTTTTAAAAAATCTGATCAGTAACTTTGTAAAGGTATATCAGCTCTACATATATGCCAAATATCTTTTCAAAATCTCATTACTATAAGGTGTTAATATGTTTTGAGAATTAAAATTTTATATATAAATTTATAAATTTATATATAAAATTTTAATTTTCAAAATGCATCAACTTCTTATAGTAATGAGATTTTGAAAAGCTATTTGGCATACATGTAGAGCTGATATAGTTTATAGAGTTAAAAGTTTGATTTTTTTAAAACTTCTTAGATAAGAAGTTATAGTCATTTAAACAAGTAAAACATGACCAAAATATTTTGTATAACTGTTAAGTATAGGTTACTTGTACTATCTCTTAAACCGTAAATTTTAGCGTACAAATTTGTATGCTAAAATAATTTTGAAAAAAATTAGGTTAGGAAAAAAATTTCACGAAAATCTTTACAATAATTGGCTATGATGACTCTCAAAGGTTTAAGCCACTTGACGATGCTTCACTATTGTAATAAGATATAGTCAATATAACTTAAATGAAGAGTATAAATTTACACAATGGTCATAAAATATACTATGAGACCTGAACTTTTAAACTAACCTTTCTCCTTAGAGTTGCGTCAAAAATCAACTCTGTGAAGTTGATCATAAGGAATCTTTGGCCAATTTTAATATTATTATATAAAAGGTACCTCCACGTGATGATTGTGAAGATCTTTCATGATTGTTACATGACTGTAGCTTTTTTACTGTTAAATTTGACTGCAACGACTATATGACGATCAACCCTATTTGGCTAATTTTTAGGGCAGTATTAAGAAAGTTTCACAAGATAAAAATTATATGAAATCAAACATGTAGTGCACTTTTATTTTATCTTAGAAAACATGGGTGTATGGCTTAGTAAAATTTGGTGCAATTCTATAAAAACAGGGCAAAAAACATTTTAGCGTACAAATTTGTACGCTATATAGTTTAAGAAATAGTAATTTTATATGTATTTTATTAAAACTTTATAAATAAAAATTTATATGTGATATATCAGATGACTGATATAATTACCTCTTCTATAATTATACCTTTTATATAATCACACTAAATATATTACTAATTTTTTTATTTAAAATACCTCTATATAGTCACAACTGCTTTATAATTACTATCAGCTTTTTTAAATAAATTTAATAAATAACTTTACTTATTATTTTGATTAGAACTCTACTTGGTTATATTTCAATAATAATTAAAAAGCTTCAAATAATATTACTAACTTCAAACTTAGCAATCTTAAAGCTTTTAAAATTAAATTATTTTAAATGAACTACCTTTATACTCTTACTTTCACCCAATTTATCCTGATCTATTTCCAAATACCAATTGTTCTATATGCAACACTTCTAACTTCCCTAATTACTGGCTTTTCTGTTTTGGTACAAACAAAATTAACCAAATTATTCTTACTGCTATTACTAATACTATTAACTCTACAGATTTAGACCTTCCTTCAAATACTATATCTCAACTTCTCCAGACTATTTATAATCATCTAGCCTTTTACTTATCACTAGCTTTACTTTTTTCTAATTATATTCAAACTATACTTAAAGGCTTAATTCCTTCTCATTTTATTCAAAATCTTAGACTCTTATACTTACCTTCTAAATTAGCTTCACAAATCATAATAAAAATTCTTCTTCAAGTTCTGAATTATTCTATGAACAATTGTAAAAGCCTTATTGTTTCCAATTTGCTTTATAGTGAAAAGCCAATAATATCACTTATTCTTTTTCTACTACTTCTAATATATTACAAACAAAAAGCAACCATTTTTATGCAGAAAATTCACATATAGTTGTTAATGTGGCCAACCTGATCAACTTTATAATCCAAATTCATGCTTACCTATTGGTACAGCTCTTAAGAAGATCAATTTTTGGGCTGTTAATTTGGTTAAATATAGTACTCCTATAAATTTTATTTTAACTTTATCAAACTAGGTGAGTTTTAATCACTTTAGTAGGTTTAGGTTATAGATAAATTAGTCTAAGCTTCAATTCTTGCATGTAATTTAAATTTTGTATTTATACAAAAAAGTATACTCATGCAGTAGCTTTTTTAAATTACTAATAAAGATATAAGCAAGAACTTACCTTAATACCAAAAAAAAATAAATAAATTTAATAAATAAAAATACCTCTTTATAAATAGATAGTTAAAAATCTAAATATTATTAAGTAAATCAACTTTATATAATAATAAAAGTTGTCAGAAGAACAAAATATACTTACTATAAAATTTTATTTAAATTGGAAAACTTTTTATTAATTCATTTCTTTATTTTATGCTACTATGAAAAATTAAAAAAATTGTAATTTTTTTCCAAAATATAAAATAAAGAAACACATTAATAAAAAGTTCTTTAATTTATATAAAAATTTTATAGTAAGTGTATCTTGTTCTCAATTCACTTAGTTAAATTTAGACTTAGTATATAACAACTATTTGCATTCATATATAAAAATTTTTTAAACAAATTTTTTTAAATTTTATATACAAACACAGCTTGGTGTCATATATGAAAGTCTAAATTAACTAAATAGATCGAACTTTTATTTAATAAAAAAGTTGTTTGGAAGACAATATATATAATGTAAATTGGAAAAGATTTTTCAATAAATTTCTTTATTTTACTTTTCTAAGACAAAACATAAAATTTTTTATTTTTTTTGCGTAAGCATAAAATGAATAAATAAATTAATAAAAATTTTCCAATTTATATAAAAATTTTATAATAAGTGTATTTTTGTTCTTCTAAATAACTTTTCTTAAATATAAAGTCAATTCACTTAATAATATTTAGACTTTTATATTTGGCAACTATCTGCATTTGTATATAAAAATGTTTTTTTTTAGAAGCTTCATACAATTTAATGCATATGCATTGTAATGCACCTATCTGATTGCCAATCATATTATAGAATCAGGTCTAATGTAAAATTAAAAAATGGCAATATTTTAAAAAATCGCTTGTGGTTTATAATTTTGCTTATAAAAACCACTTTTCGCACTTTAACAAAAAAAATTTCTTGCAAAATTTTACTATAAACCCCTTTTTACCTATACACTATTCTAACCCAGGGATGATGATTTTCTGCAAAATGCAGAATACCACAGAATTTGCAGAATTCAAACATTTTTGCAGAAAATGAATTTTATCACAGATAGTTGCAGAATTGACTTAAAATTTGACCAGGATCCAATCAAATTGCGAGCTTTGGAGGAGAGTTTTGAAGGATAGACAATCAATTGACACAAAATACGAGCATGGTCGTTGAAAAGCTTTTCGAACATGAGTATTATCCCAAGTTTTGAGTGCAAATATAGCAGAATTTTGAGTTTTGAGTGCAGTAACAAAGTTTTTATTGCAGAAATTTGAGTTTTGAGTGCAGTAACAGGAGTTTTTATTGCGGTGGATGAGTGCAAGCAGCTGGCTGAATTACGGCAGAAATTTGCTAAAATTTTATTTTGCATATAATCACAGAAATTAAATTTAATCACCGCAGAATTTGAGTTTAATCACTGCATAAAATCATCGTTCCTGTTCTAACCTTACCTTAACCCTAACTAACAAAAAGAACGAATTGTTTGGTTGTTTTGAATTCACATTACACCAGATCTTATAGAGTGTGCTGCAGTGACTCGTGCAAAATGATTAAATCCTTTTTAAAATTTTTTAAAAAATTTTGGGCTTTATAATTTATTGCACCTAAAATAAATTACACCCCTCTATTAATTAAAAATTTGTTCTAATAAAAAATATTCCATGTGTAATTTTGGTATCAACTATACTTCTTCTCCATCCCAGGTTTAACACTAATCCTAATATTAATTAAATTTTATTTTTTTTTGATGAAAATTTCTTTAATTATTTGTTATACACAATTGATGATCCATAGTTATAATAGGGGTGCACTGTGCAATAAACTATAAATTCCAAAAATTTTAATTTATATTTTACCGTCTTATAATCATGCTTATTTATTATTTTATATAATGTGATTTATAGAGGCAACTTTTGTAAGTTCACCTTTATATAATCACCAAATAGGAGTACAACAAAATGCGTGACTATATAGAGGGATGACTGTATTACTTGTAATTATTGACGTTGATAGGTTTTGTCCACATAAACTGTCCGTTTCAAACATAATGATGTAGTCAATGTAGGTTATATATGATCTTTATTATTTATTATCATTTTGAATCACAATCTCATTAAAATATTGACTTTTGAGCCATATTATAGTCCTTCATGTATCATTAAAGCTAGTCTTTTGCTTCTAACATCATTTGTTAAACATTCTTTACAGCATAGAAAGCATTTTTTACATTTTAGATGACTTCAATACAATAAATTATTAATTAAGCTACTTTGTAAATTAGTTTTTATAATAGTTTTATTTATTGTTATTATTTTTTTTAAACTCATGATTATTTAAAATTTTTACAAGAGATAGAAAAAGAAAAGATATATCATTGCTATTACGGGACAGACCTAAATTTATAATAGCCGCTAGCTCCTCTTGTTCCAGCCAAAATTAAATAATAATGTAATCATGTTTTCTTGAACTATGTTCCACAAAGCTAGTCGTAAAGGTGCCTAACCGATGATATTTATTTATCCTATATATAATTGGCACCAAAATCAATTTACTATCGCTATGTAACTCTAAATGCACGTTAAATCCCATTTATAAAACAGATTTTTACAGATTATTACAGATTTACAGTAGTATAAATTTACACATCATTATTTTAATACATGTCATTCATTATTTTAAATTACAGCTTCCAGCGTTCAATAATGTTTTTAATTGTTCCATTGTTTTCGAACAATTCCTGTCTCGTTTCCATAACGTTATAAGTATAAGTACTTCTATATCTACAACATTCTTGAGGACCGGCTATAAAATAATCAGCATGTATCAAAATCAATTTATCAAAGATTCCTTGAATACCACCACCACTCATTTCCTCTTGTAATTGATCACTCCCTATAGGATACATTTGAAGATAATCTAACGCGTGTGTTGATATCAAAGTGTTTACATCAAATGAAGAAGTTAATATTTTCATTGCTGTATGATGTTTTTCACCTATGTTTTTAAATGTATATGACTGTGTTTTATTAGCTCCATTAAGTGGATAATCCGTAGCCAAATAAATGGTTTCAATTCCAGTATTTAATGAAAGACTTCTTATATAAGTCACAAGACTTTCAGCGCATTTTGGCATAAGTTCTATCTGACCACGTTCCATACGCCAATGAATTCCAATGTACGGTTTTAATTTTTTTGAAATATTTAAAGCTGCATTGGTTATGTGACTTGCATATGATATCGGCATGAGTCTTTCAAATAATGGAGCATATATTGCTTCCTGCGTTATAAGCATAACTTCAGCATTACTTTCTAATTCAGCTTCCAAAAATTTTTTTAGTTCATCAATTTTCTGTTTTGTCTGTCCTTTTTTTGGATCATTGGAAGTTATACCGATATTTATTCGTTTAAATATTGCTGAATTATTTAATTTCAAATCAAATTTATCCATTTTATATTCTCTTAAAAGTCTATCAAAATATGGGGTGTCATCTTGGATTGTATAATTTGGATTAGACTTGGAATTTCCGAGAAGTACATGTATAATATCTGGTTTATTATATCTTTCTTCAGCCCATTTTTGAAATTCGTATTGAGAAATAAATTTTACTTTCGGGAATTTTTTGCTTAGTTCATCAACATCATAATAAAAGTCAAAAGAGAAATCTTTAAGTACAGATATACCTGATCGTCCAACATTAGTTAACACCATTGTGCGGCCTAGTAATTGCGCAATTTGTATGAAAGAGATAAAATGTCTGTTGGATTGAGTTTCTTGCTCCCCAACATTATATGTGAACATAAATTTGCATTTATCTGCATTACAATATTTTCGATTTATCTTGTCATCTGATGGTATTTCCTTTAATTCGCTGTAGTTACTAAGGGAAAAAAGAAATAATATAAATAACAAAATAATTGACCTAATTGACCTAGATGATAATATTCTAAAATTCATCGTTTCAAATAATTACGTACGCCAAGAAGGATCCTTTTAATTTGTTTGTATCAATAGTTTTATTATGTCATTTTGTGTATCCTTGTAAGACTTCGCGTTGCCATTTTAACCTCTGTGAAACCTCTGTGAAATATTAGCGAGTAACCTTCTTTCTGGCTTAAAGTTTAAATTTTAACATACTTAATTCGTTTTTTAGTATGTTTCAGGTATCATTATTTTGTATACATGACTTTCTATATCAGGTACGGAGTAAACCGAAAAGACATCTGCTTAAATAGCAATATCATGTGTATTTGCAGTACCGTCAGTCCATGAGAAGTCTGAAAAAAAAAAAAATTAAAAACTGCAAGCATTCATGGGTTTTTAACATTTTTCACTTTTTCATCGGATCTTTTTTATCGGTCTCATTAAATGCCTAAGATGACAAACGAATGGATTTTGCCACAAATAAGCAAGCTAATCTTTATTAATTAAATGATCAGATCAAATTGCAATAACTGTGCTTGTGTAATCTATTAGGGTGATTCAAACCTAATGCTAAGGGTTTCTGATTTCAAATTAAATTAGTGATGTAATTATTTTGAAATCTGTGCTTAATAAACTTTATTTGTAAGCTTATTTATATATTAAGGATGCTTATTTCATCTCCGAATAACACCTATTTCATTATCTGATTTCAAAATTTCAAAACCAGAAATAGGACTTTTTAAACCCCTACTTGTTTTTGAAATAAGTTAACTTTGAATCACCCTATTGGTTCAATTACATACGTCTTAATGCAATTTGCTGCTATGTCGTAATATTGTGATACATGGATAGTAATACGGGCTGATGAATTTGTCATTTAATCATATAACAAAAATACAACAAATGCAAGCGCTGTGTTTGTAGCACCGACCATATATGAATAATGCAAGTGTACGTTGTGAAGGGCTCCTGTCTCGAGTTTTTTTTTTATTTGTGTATTTTCTCCTTTGTACATCGTTACGATAGTATTATTCTTCCTATTTTTAGTCATAGTTAGAATCGGCATAGCCTCAAATAGAGTAGAAATTTGCCGCAGAAATTTGGGACGAGTTCCGGTTTTTGCACCTGGCGACTGCACGCACTAGGGACACATACCAGTTCTCGCACCTGGCAATTTCTGTCATTGTTTGTTTATTCCATTTTTCGCCAAGCAATGACACATTCTTGCATCTTGACATATCCGATTTTTTACCTTGGCATATCCAGATTGTAAGTATAGTTAGAATAAGCTGTATATATTTTCTATGTGGGAGAAGAGTATATAAGATCCACCTTCTTTTGCGACAATAAAATAATAGAGAATTCGAAGTTAAACAACTCAGTGAGTTTTACCTTCGAAATAAAAGTAGAAGTGTATCTCTAAGTAGTTAATCCTTGAGGCCGTTTGAAGTTAATTTTACCAGGAACGGAGTGATACAATCACGAAGTGTATGGTTTTATGCTGTTTGGAGTGGTATTTGTCCACAAAATCTTAAATTTGATTGGTCCGCATGACTTATTCGTCAAATTTTGATTATTT
>QKWP01000945.1:34239-46334 GCA_003550325.1 Gigaspora rosea
TTTTTAAGCCATCCGAGTAGTGATTTATTTCATTCAATGAGGGACAAAATTTGCTCGACCAATAGGAACTTGGGAACCCAAAATTCCGATCTGTGATCGCAAAAATGATGCAGATCCGATCACTAGATCACGAGAATTTTGGCTGTAAAAATTGTACGTACGTACGAAGTTCTTTTTCTCTGATGAATACATTATATAATTAATTAATTAAGGCCATTTGAAGGTAATTTTTCGATTAACATCACCCCCAGCTGAAGTCTCCCCCACCTCCCCCGAAAACGAACAGCCAATCAAAACGCTGGATGACGCTCGCCAGTCACCTGATTTATATCAACCAATAAAATTGGCCCATCTTTGTTCATTTTTATATGTTCGTTTCATTTCGTTTCATTTTACCCCCCTCCCCCCTCCCGAGAGTCCTGGAAAAGTGATGTTAACCGAAGAATCAACTTCAAACGGCCTGAATCCAAACCTTATTTATAATAACATCGTTATACTTATCTTATCCCTGCATAATAAAGTTATTATTATTTACAGAATTTGTATTCATATTGTGTTTAAACCCTTGTCCAAGTGATTTCAATTTGTACCCAGAGCACGTGATATCGTTAAGTATCGACTCCAATTTGCTACAGCAAGACCAAAGAACCTCGAGACCCGGACCGAATCAACCACATCTCTTTCTACCTACCAATTCAAGGTTCAGGCGTCTTGCACGATTAAAAGTAATTAGATAGTGGTTTTGTTTGTGATTTATAGCTATAGGCGGGTTGGGTCAAAATCCCGACAAACAAAATTCCGACAGTCATAATCCCGACAAAAATCCAATCAAAAATCCCGACAATCAAAAAAAGCTTTTCTTGAGCAATTTTACTATAAAATCGCCTAAATCAAACCCTAATATAGATGCTCACCCTAACCCTAACCTAATCACCTACCCTAACCCTAACCTAACTTAAATAAACTTTATAATTTTTTGTTGTCGGGATTGTCGGGATTATGACCTGTCGTGATCCTATTTGTCGGGATTTTGACCGGCACCCTTATAGACCCACTTTCACAATGTACGTACGTACGTAGAAAAAAGTGAAATAAAGAAAAACGTGTATCTAAATCAACTTGGAAGTATTAACTAAAAGAGTCGGATATAGATGGGTACTTAAAATTATTTTTGGTTCAACTTTGTCGGACCAAAAATCGGCGAGTTTGTCGCTCCCAACGTATGGAACTTCGTGTAACCAAAATTAGGTTTGGTTAGGTCGGAAGAGGCTGTTATATTTGACTGGATGGCATGATAGAGCTTCGGGATAACCTTTATGCTATCAAACAATACTTCGGGGTATAACTAAATTACAATTAACAACGATTTTTATGGTGTTATAATTAAAGCGAAGGCGGGAATAACCAGGGCACAAAAGGCCTTTATTTATGCGTAATGATTGCCATCTATTTTTACACAGTTTAATAGGCCCTATTGCCATAATTATCCTAATTATTACTATTTGCCTAACTGTGCTAATTGTTGAATTATCCGAATTATCCGAATTATCCAAATTGGGGTCATAATTAAAATTCGTGAATCTTATTTTGATAAAATAAGATGTATTTATTGTCAAATAAGTGATGTACGAATCTTATTAAAATTCGGATACACTTATTTATATGATCTTATTTGTTATAAATTGTTAATCTATTGCTTCTAATATCGTTTTATGCTTAACATGCCCAAAATTTCACATCGACAATGTCAAATTAAACAAATAAATAATCTTTAAAGGCACTTATGAATAAATACTCAACTAGCACGAATAAGGCTATTACTAAAGCTCTGTATAATTAATTGACGAACTACTTGAATTAATACAAGCCATAGAACTGGATCGATATTTTACTATACGCGAAAGAACAATTAAATCTAACGATTTGTTTCAAATTCTTTTGCTTAATTATAATAGTTTTCTTGAAAGTTCTCGTTGGAGACAGATTAATATAAGTAATATATATAAAAAAAAAACCTAAACAAAAGTTTATTAAGTTATATAAAAAATAATTTAAGCGAAAGTTTTAATAAATCATATAAAAAATAGTTTAAGCAAAGGTTTAGTAAGTAATAGAAAAATAATTTAAGCGAAGATTTAGTAAGTTATATAAAAGATAATTTGAACACAAGTTTAATGAATAATTTGAGCAAAGGTTCAGTAAGTAATTTTTGAGCGAAGGTTCAGTAAGTAATTTGAGCGAAGGTTCAGCAAGTAATTTGAGCGAAAGTTTTATTATTCATCTGTTATTATTAAATAGTTTGTTGATCTGCATAATAAAAAAAATTTTACTTATTTCGTCAAATGGACACTCCATTTCATTTTCCGATTTTAAAATTTTAGTGCACAAATAAGATTTTTAAACCTCTCATTTATTTCCGAGATACGCTATTTTTTTTTTAATTCTGAAACCCTTTATTACCCTATTTACCAGAGAATTCTCCGAATTACATCAATCCAATTTCTGTAATACAGTTTATATTTTGTTTATATTGTAAAAAAGGGATTCTCATATTAATTTTACTAATTCTTTAATTAAGTCTTTAATATTATCAAACAACTTATAATTACCCAGTTATTCTGGATAAAAATGACACTATTTGTAACTCAGTAATGTTTGCATAAACAAGGATGCTTAATTTATACTAGATTCAATCTCTAATCCAGATAGTTGATCCAAATTAGCCAACTAGAAGTCACTGGACATCACTGGAACTTCCATTCCAGTGATAAAAAATCTTTACTAAAATTGCCCAGTGACATTTGATCACTAGAAGCTATTACAGAATTTTAAACTTCCTGGGTCACATGGTCATGTGCCTGCTGTCAGCATAAATATTTCAGAAAATTGGACCGGATCGACACGGGTTGGCGTCGGATAGGCACGGGTCTTTGTAGCACGGGTCAAGATCCGGGTATGGTCCGAATTGGTACGGATTCCGTGGATCGTGTGGACCGTATGCCCGTACCAATTGGACCGTAAATGGCTAAATTCACGTGCTATCGCGATAACGATGTGGATTAACTGTTAAAACATAAATTTATATAAATAATCAATATATGATGAACAAGCTAACTGCATATGAAGTAAAATTTTGTAAGGAATTTTTTTTGTTAGGACACACAGGGAATGAAATCATGAGATATTGCTCTTTTTTTTAAAAAAAATCATTTACTAATCCTTCGCTCTCCACAAAACGAGCCAACGCATATCATGAGCAACACGTGTGCAACGTACACATAAGCAGTGTTTAAAATTCAAATTCAAAATTATGTTCTCAAATGAACTAAATTTTGAGTATTAATGTTCTCAAAAAATTTTTAATGTTCTCACTATATAGAATTTTATTTTTTAAATATGTATATATTTTTATTGTATAAACCTATCTTGGACTTTTAAGTAAAGTTATAGACAAAGGCTTTCTGATTTTATAGTACTTAGAACATTTAAATTGGTTAAATTGATCATGTGATATACTTATTTAACCTTTTGCAACTATAAATTTTTCTTCAAATATGTAAAAAAAAAACTAATACTAATAATATTTTGAGAACATTTTACCAGTACAAAATGTTCTCAAATAAGAGAACATTATTTTAAATATTAATGTTCTTAAAAAAAATTTAGTGTTCTCATGAGAACATGAGAACATCAAATTTTAAACACTGCACATAAGTGTCATCTGAACACGCCATTTCATATGACGTATATTACGTGCCACCCTTTGCCGTAATGTCTGTGCTATTTTTACCTTGCCATTCCGTAAAATGTTCCTGTGCATGCCACATGATCCGTGCCATTTCGAGCATTCCTGATGCCAATCCGTACCACTTTTCTTATAGGGAAACCGTAAATATAGCCAGACCTCCCTAAATACATTTATGGAGATTAAAATATGCGATCTTTGTCTTGAAAATAGAGTCCCGAGGCCCGGTCGGATTTTTTTTTTTTTTAAAAAAAAAATTTAACTTTGCGTGGCCTAAATTAATTTACTAAGTCACGCAAAAATAATCTCGGTTTGCATAACATGGAATCAGAAAATTTTGTTTTTTTTTATCGGAAAAATTAAATGGCAAAAAATGGAATAATTGGAAATGGCTAAAATGGAATAATTGGCAGATAGGAATTTTAAAAAAAATTTTTTTGGACAAATTGGGTCAGTGGGTTATGCAAAACAAAAAATAAATTATCTTTTGGAATTATAATGAAGGTGACTATACGCGCAAATCACATTGCGAATATATATTGCTTCTTTTATTTATAGTATAATTTTTAGGTAAGACCCCACATGCACGATGGTATTGATTGATATTTATAATAAGTTGCAGTTTTCAGCAGGCATTCTGACTGGGCCTGGGCCGGTATAAAGATTTTGGAGATAAGGCTGGTGTCAAATAAATTTTTCTATGATAAAAAGGTAATGGTGGTAAAGATATACATCGATTTATATCGATAAGGTTTGCTTTAATTTCAGTTGACTATCACTGCTACAAATAAAATTTAAAATAATAATCAGTAACGTCAGGTTTGAATCATAATAATAATGATAAATTTTGAAATTAATAATCAATTAGACATCTTGTCTAGTAGTCGGTGTTTATAAATTCACTAGTCAATTAGGTATCCTGATTAATATGTTTTTTTTTTCACTGATTAAAGTACTAATTATAAAGAATTAGGCTAGCTGCGCAGCGTGTGACGCTGTGCAGGACCAGTACGATCATTAATTTGGTTTGAGTTGTTAATTATGAATTTACGTGTGTGTTATCTATTGTTTTCGGTTTTTATTATTTTGTTTATGTTTTAAATTTTTGTTTAATTTGGTATTGTTTATGGGTTAGTGTTTGTTTTAGTTCTGGTGTATGATTTAATTTGCGTTTGTTGTTTTTTTTTTTTGCTGTTGATTAAGTTTATTTATTGTTATGGCCGATGTTGTAGTTGGCTGATGTTGAAGTTCTGGGGTTTCGATTGGAAACTATAAGTTTTGTAGAATCCATATATATTCTATAAATATAAAATCTCCATCTAAACCTTAGCCTAACTTTTAAGACAAAAGCGAAGAAAACTTCTAAAAAAAATTTTAAAATTTTATATCAAAATAGGACAAAGTTTTAGCATCAGCTAATTTAAGATCAGCCCTTGACATTTATTATTGTATTTTATTGTTTTCATTTGTTTATTATATTTTTAGGTTTGTTGTTATTTTTGTTATTTTTTAGTAGTTGAATTTTAGATTTCGAAGCTTTTGTTTGTAAATTTGTTTTGGATTTGTTTGAGAATATTTATTTCATTTTTGTTTTTGTGTTTTTAGGGTTAATTTTGTTTGTGTTTAGGGTGATTAGAGCAGGGATTGTAATTGATTTTTACTGACGTAAATTACTCAAATGACAATCATGTAATATTTTTAGTTGTTTAAAGTTGATTATAGTTCTTCGTAAATTAAAACGTTGTTAGATGTTATTTAATTTAAATTTTTATTTATGATAATTAACTAATTTGGTTGATGAATAATTGTCATTTGCATTCTGGTTAAACGACAGGATCGCATGCTTGTGATTCCTACTTTTTTGGAAGCACACCAGCATATAATGCTGGATACTGGTGTGATATACAGCATACATCAGTGCATTTGATGTATAATTGATTTAGCTATTTGTAGAGTCAGCCGGTGGTTTCCCACCCGCATACGTGGGCCGGCTGTTGACCCTGAGTTTTGCAGTCAAGCTGTTGCTGCTTGAGATTGATGCTTAAGATTTGCTGGTGGTTTCCCACCTGCGTAATGCAGGCTGGCTGTAGACATGGATGGTTGCAAAATGGCAGGATTCAGTGCATCAAAATATAGTCATAATCCATCAAAATATAGTCATAATGATCATTGATCAAATAGTCATCGATCAATTATAGTCATAATGATCATTGATTATAGTCATCATAATGATCATCAAAAACATCATCATGATTACATTCATCGACACCTATTTTTACATTTGATTTGAAATATTTATTTACATAATGTTTAGGAAACAATTCAGTAAAGCTGTTTCATACGTACGTATGTTTGAATTAAATCACGTTAACGGAATAGATTCGTTTGTGAAATCTTATGTTAATCGCAATATTCGTTACAATATACACCCATACTTTCTCGCATGTAAGAATAAATACCGCCGTCGATATTATATACACAATCAAAGAAAGAGACTTAACCCTTTTAAACAAACAAACAGAAATCTCAATTCCCACCCAAAAGGTTCTCTTTCATAAGAGTTATTGGAGAGGTTGAATTTATTTATATTCACGTTACACATGCATATCATAAAAATTTCACAGATGGAATGTCACATGATACATACATCAAAAAAAAGAGCCCATAATTTGCTAACGAACTATCACCTATAATCAAAGTGATGTGCAAACCAACATACTCAAATATACGACATTTATCAATTATAAATTTTGTACGCTACATACGAAAACATTTTTTTTTTTAAATTTCTCAGTCATATGACTGAGGCGCAGTTGGCACTCTTTATTACGACTATTACAATTTTACATGTTCTAGGCTACATAAAGTTTTTTAAAGAACTATAAACTCGTTTTATTTTGGGGGATTTCTCTCCCAAATTGAAATGTAACTGCCGGAGTTCTTTTTTGAGCTGGAACTCAGCTTGCTGTATGGCTCTGGTTTTAGATATTATTTCTCTGCCCCATTTGGCTTTTGTGAATAAGCACCATATTGTGTATATTATCTGAATATGAAGCCACTGTGTAGCTTGCTGTTTCGTTTTCTCGTTTATGTTACCGGCTTCCAGTGCTTCTTGGGAGGTGGATAGAGGGGACGTACCCGCTGTACTTTCTATCATCTTGTAGGTGACTTGCCATATTTCTTTACTCAGGTCACATTCGATTGCGAAATGCTCGATGGTTTGTCTGGTGTCAACACACCATATGCAATCACCCCTGTGTTCTGAGTCAAGGTGTCATGTTCAGTACCCGAGAGGTAAGGCCTTGTGGTACATCCGCCAGCAAATGTCCAGTTTTTTTGTTAATGTGCTCTTTTGTTTTTAGCCAACTAAAATTATCCGGTTGGTTAATGTCTGAAATTATACTGATTCCGCATCTTATTGTATTTAATCGCCACACTATCCATTTGACCGTCATCTCCTGACCGTTTGTTTTGCCAATTGTCAAAGCTTCCAGTGTCCACGGCCAGTTGCGCGTCGATGAAATATCCCCTCCTAATTTAATCCAAGTGTGTATGTGTCCCCTCCATTCTTTCGGCCAGGCCTTCTTACTGATTGGGGTTGACTTTAGCGCTTGTAAAACACTGAGATTCCTTTTGGACCTAATCCTCCCTGAAATTACGTTTCTTTTGTGACAGGCCCAAGTGGCGCTACTTGTGCACAAACGTTTCCAAATCATTATGAGTCGTGCATTTAACATGTTCTGGATGACCGGAGCACCCAATCCACCTTCGTCAGTGTTCTTTTGAAATGTGGCATATTTGGGAAGAAACCTGGATTTGTATTTTATCCAGTTTGAGATGAGGTCATTAATCGTGGATATGTGTTTTCTTTTAGGGTGAAGAATGTAGGCAGTGTACATCGGCATAAGCTGTAAGTTTGAAAGAACAGTGTGGTCCCAAGGGTATACACCTGATCTTCTTATCGATCTGCAGAAGAAGTTGTTCGAATGCAANATGAGGTCATTAATCTCAGATATGTGTTTTCTTTTAGGGGGAAGAATGTAGGCGGCGTACCACATTCTGGAAAGAACCAGGGACTTGGCCATCATTATCTTCCCTTTAAATGAGAGATTTTTCGCGTTTAATTTTTCTATTTGAACCTTTATTTTGTTAATAATTTCCTCCCAAAGTCCTTTCTTTGGAGAGCCATCTCTCAAAACTTCGAAGCCTAGGATTTTGAAGGAGGTTTGTTCAGGGAAGTTCTTCCTCTGGCAAGATTACAGCTTCTGCAGAGGGTGTAAGAAGGACTAGTTTGGTTTTTTTCTTGTTTATTCTGGCATTTGAGGCTTTCTCGTAGTCCTCAAGCATTTTAACGGAAGTTTCCCAGTCTGAATGAGAACTGATTCCCAGAGAAAGGTCATCGGCGTAAGCTGTAAGTTTAAATGAACAATTTGGTCCCAAGTGTATACCCCTAATCTCCTTGTCTATCTGCAGAAGAAGCGGTTCGAATGCAAGTATGTAGAGCAAGAGAGAGAGGGGATCCCCTTGTCTCACCCCCCGCCCCACTATGAATGGAGAAGATATAGAGCCTCCTCCAATGATGTGGGCCATTTGGTTTTTAAAAAGGCCTTTTATCAATTCTATAATTCTCTTGTCAAATTTCATCTTTTCCATTATGAGGGCCAAAAAATCATGATTGACTCTGCCGAAAGCTTTAGCCTGGCCGATCAGTAGAATCCAATGCTGAACGGTTGAGTCACGTGACTTTTGTAGGGTGGTCATTATGTCCATGGCGGCGTCGACTATGAACCTGCCTTTGATAAAACCTTGTTGGTGTTCCGGTATAACTACCCTACATATTTCATTCATTCTATCTGCCAGAATTTTTATAAAGATTTTAGTGTCCTCATTGACCATTGAGATGGGACGCCAATTTTTCATGAGCGATAGATCCTCCCCCTTTTTTGGTATTAGCGTAATTAGGCTCTTGTGCCAAGATATTGGCATGGAACCTCCTTCTAAGACCTTGTTGAAAACCTTCACTAAGACAGGGGTTATTGTTTCATTTGTGAGCTTGTAGAACTCGTAAGTGAGCCCGTCTGTTCCAGGAGATTTGTTATTAGGAAGAGAACAGATAACCTGTGAAACTTCCTCTGCGGTTATGGGTTTAAGCATATCCTTGTTCATTGCATCTGTGACCGCAAGGAGATCCTTTACAAACTTTTCTGCTTCCAATCTATCCATAGGCTCTGGATTGTAGATTTGTGTAAAGAATTGTTGTATATGCTGCAGAACATCAATGTTTTCTAAATTTCCGCTGTCAGTTACCTTGATCTCATCTAGTTTGTTTTGGTTTTGTCTCGACTTGTATCTTGCAAAAAAATACTTTGTCGACTTTTCCCCTTTTCGATCCATCTGGCCTTGGACCTGAGAAGCCATTTATTTGTGAGATCAGAGTTTTCTTTCTCAATGAGATTCGTCAGGTTTGTTATTTGTTCATCTAAGTGTATCCATTCTGAATTTTTGGACCGGGCTATTTTTAAGTGCGTCAACTTTTTGTGGAGTCCTTCTAGTTTTGTTTCCATGGACTTTGGTTTGCGAAAGGCTCTGATTATTGATTGAATGTTCAGTTTGCATCCGTCCCAATCTTGTATGGATCCAGGGTTCTCGATTTTCTCTATGACTTCTTGACTCAACCTGACATTCCGGAAGCAATTTTTGTCGAACTGCCACTGCACACTGTGTCTCTTAATTGGTCCAAAGGAAAGTGAACACTCTACTAATAGGTGGTCAGAGTTGCTGAAGCGAGTTTTAACACCGGAGATATTATGTCCGAAGTTTCTATCTATGAAAATGTAGTATATGCAGGTTCCCATTCTGCCATTGTTTCTGGTATTGTGGAAGTAAGTCAGAAATGGGTCTTCTTCTGAAAAATCATTCGCGTTGTGAAAATTTTCTATCTTTTTTTGTAAAGTCTTTCTAGTAGGGTTGTGCTGTTGTGGAGCTTGGCTAACTCTATTTTTGTCCGGGGAGATGTTGGTATTGAAGTCACCTCCGACGATTTCTATTAATTCTTCCTCTCTTGGTGGTGACCAATCCTCAAAGAATTTGATTCTATTTTCTGGGCACAGAGGTGCATACACATTTGTTATCCTAAATGTCCTCTCCTGGTAATGTATCTTAACCATTATCACTCTGTCGTCGTGAGAAATTTGAGAATCTATAAATTCGATTTTTTTTGTTTCCTGCTAAAATGGCAGTCTAACTAGACCAAGTAGATGCATACTGCCATTGCTGACTTAAAAAGTCTCTAAGCTTCGCGTCTTTCAAATTCGTTTCTTGTAACATGATAATGTCCAAATTATAAGATTTTAGGAGAATGAATTTATTTTGTCTCTTATTTGCATTAATTAGTCCTTTTACGTTGAGCGTAGCTACTTTTATTCTTTGGTTAACAGACATATTTACGGAAAAGGTATGAACCCTTTTGGGTCAGATACAGTTTGGGTGGACCTGTCCTCTTATATCACTATAGGAGGACATTCTTACTTGGGACTGCTTCATTGTACTGTTGATTACACTCCTTGTGGGAGTCGGACGTTTGTAGGTGACTATGGTGAAGCCATCATTTTCCGGTAAGTTAGTGTTAATTGTAGCCTTCACTGACGGTTCTGATAATGTGGTTATTTGTGTTAAGGAGCCCAGGTTGTTCTGGGGGTCAGTGTATGCCCCGGCTAGCTCGTCACGTGGTGGTTCCCTGGTTTGGGCCAGATCACCTGTGCCCCTAGAGGGAGGTCGCACCGACTGGGGAACTGCCTCCTCTGGTGTCATCTGGTTTTTTTCCCCACCTGCGGTGATACCTGTCCTGCTGTTTCCTTTTCTGGTAAAACGCCATCTGAGATGATCTTTGTTGCTTTCTCCATTGTTATCTCATTTTCCAAAGAGAGTGTCAGGCTTGTGGTGATTTCGTTCTGGGGAGGAATTATTAGAAGCTCCATGTCCATTTCCTCTACTGGGCTGTTGTTCACATTTCCCAGATCCTTATTCATGCATGCGTTTTGTCTAGATTCAATAGATTCCTTAAATTGGATGCAGTTATTTTTTATGTGACCTTCCTGGTTACAAAAGTAGCAAACTTTTGGGGCAGATTTCCATTCAGTAGAAACCTTATTTTTCCAAACGTGGGTGAATCGTGGTAGGTGCTTTTCTAGGTCCGGGTCATCGGTTGTTTCAAAATGACCACCCATTGATCTGTCAGATAGGGAGTGCCTTCAATCATGAGAGGTTTAATGGTGGCAATTTTTCTGAAATTTTCTAAGGCCACCAGTAGAGCCTCTGAAACCTCACTTTTGTTACCTAAAGGTACATTGTGGTATCTGATCGGTAGAAAGGATTTTCTGCCGTCAGTCGAAATGTATCCATAGTAAGTCTTGTTAAATATAACGATACCCTCGGCGGCATACTGTTTTCGTTTTTTATCGTTGATAAAGGTGATTTCTAAGTGTGTATGGACCCCTTTAGTGAAGTGCTGCTTGGCGGCACTAACGTCGTATTTAACCTGATTAAACATGGAGGACATAATCTCATTGAATGAACCTAGCATTCCTTGAATATTGATTATTAGTGCATTATCATTATTTGTTCTAATATTTTGTCTTGGGGAGAAAGTCGAATAGGTCGATTGACCTCTTTTCAGCTTGGGAAAAAATAAAGTCCATTTTCTGTCAGGACTTATTGAGGAAGGTTCCTCCCCTTTTCTGGTTTATGTTCGGAGATATCTTGTTTTGGTTTTGGTTCTAGGCCTAAATCTCGTCTGAAAGTGAGCATTCTTCTATGAGTTTCCTTTGTTCTACAATCAAGTCTTCAGTTATCGCCTTAGTCGGCTCAGCATTAGAAGGACCCGGGACCGGTTGTTCCATCTCTGTAGCCATTTGTGTGTCCATGTTCGTAATGTCTTTGAGAGCACTGAATTCTTGTTCGGTTTTGTCGTGCCAGGAAGGTTCCTGAGTCTCTTGTGGGAGGGTGCCTTCGGTGTCGTTTCTATTAAAACCTTAGCATCATTTTTTGCTGTAGCCTGTTGTGATAGGACTTGTATTTTCTTAGCTGTATTCGTTGACTTGTTTACTTTGTTTGTTTTTTTGTTGTTGTTGTTTTTATTTTCTTTTTCCACTTTACGTCGTTTTGGCGCCATTTCTTCCGAGAATATAGCGTCGTCAAACGTACTGCAGTCTCTTTTCTTACTTCTGAGGGGACTAGCCCCGTTTACTCTTGTTTCTGTGGCCTCGCTTGTTCTTCTAGTTACGTGTATTTTAATAAACTGAAATTACTCTGCTCCAAACTAACGTGTACTGGAGAGAGTACGTGTAGATCT
>QKWP01000945.1:46911-66357 GCA_003550325.1 Gigaspora rosea
ATGTAGTTTAATATTAGTTAAAAAAAAAAAAAAAAAAAAGACCAACCAAATTTTTCAGATCCCATGTAATGCTAAACGAAAAATCAACTTTGCATGCCATTCTGTTAGTATTAATATAGATAATGTGGATAGAGACTTTCCAAGTTTATACATAATATTGACAATTGTTAGAAATTGAATTTAAGAACCTAAGGACGTACGTGAGAGCCTAAGAGCCTAAGAACCTACATAAGAACCTAAGAACCTAAGGACCTAAGGACCTACATAAGAACCTAAGAACCTAAGAACCTACCATGAACCTAAAGAAACTACCACGAACCTAAGAACCTAGGTTCCAAAATTAGGACCTGATGTTTATAAACCAGGTTCCAAAACCATTCTTAGGTTCTGAACCTAGGAACTTTACCATTCCTAGTCATAAGAGGGCCCGAAAGGCCCCGTTTATAACCGGAGGGATTTACTCTTATACAGTTGATCCTCTATATATATACATCATACACACACACTTTCTGCATTTCACATGCATTTTCCAACTATTTGAACGATCTAATCTAATTTATGTAACATTTAAAAATCTTTAGAAAATTCTGAAATTATCTGATTTTTTGTCGGAAAATCGACTCCGTTCCGAACATTTAAAGGATTTATACGTGTTAGCTTGCATAACGGAGTGTATGATTAATCGCCATATGAGATGGTGTATGCAAAAGCTTGCATTTGATTGAACGTTAAACATCTATGATTTCACATGGTAATGCATAATAACTTGATTATATTGCTATATTACTGCTATATTAGTTTTAGCACACTGATTGTATTTTGGATATAACCATGGTTTTATTGGTTGGTAGATCGACATAAAACTACGAACTACAAGAAAATTAGTAATCATCAGAAAATGACCAAAAATTTACGAAAAATGGAAAAATCTAAGACTAGAAATCAATCTTGGTCGAATGTAATTTTTCTTAGGATTTGCATAATATATTCACTATTTTTTATTAATATCATGTTTTTTTTTATCTATTGCGGAGCAATTGTTCTTGCACTTTCACTTGCACTTATTCTTGAACTTATACAAACCGTTTTTAATTCGTGAAACATTTGACTTTTTTAGCTAACTCAAAATAGTTTGTATATATTAGGAGCAAATTTGAAACTTCACGTTTCACGATTTAGTTAATTACGCTCTTAATTATTAAAATACATCTATAGTGTATTACACCTATTGTATGTTTTTATTAATTTTTTATATTTTTCTAAATTTCGTATATAATATTTTTCAGTACAAATTTTTACATTAAAATTAGTATAAAGGGTTAGATGTAGGAAAGGTTTTTAGGGACAGAATGTTTTATTTATAATACCTCATACTGATTAATTGGTTAGCTTTTTGGACAATGTAAATGTAAAACACTATAGGCGCGCTAAAGTAAAAGTTTTAAGATACTGTTGCTGAAACTTTTAAACCAAAATTTAGTTTGTTTAAATAAATAACCACCGCATTGTCGCGAAATAACAGGCATGGGTTATTTCGAGATTCGGCCAAATTAAGTTAATTTAGGCCGAAAATCGGAATTTCATTATTTCGCGACAATACGGCAGTAATTATAATAAAATTAATAAATTCAGATTTATTCAATAATTTTTATATCTATTAATTTTTAAGTTTAATACTATTTCTTATTCATTCGTAAAGTTTTAAAATTTTTATCAAAAAATTAGGCTCGTCAAAATGATATAAAAATAAAAAATTTCAAATTTACATTATAATATTTCATTAAAGCAGTACTTTAATATCGTGAAATATAGGTATTAATACTTTTAATTTGTAAATTAATAAAAATTTTAAAATATATCAAGCACTTTGATTACTACTAAAAGACCAATACAAATAATAACCATGAACACACCACTCGCTATCTTCACTAATAAAACAGAACCTACAACTACTTTCTCAAATTTAAAATTTAATCTTGGTTGATAAACTATAAGAAATTGTGGAATTGAAGCATCTTCATTATACACAATAATTTCATCATGCTTTAAATCTTTTAAATTTTTAACGGTATTGGGATCTCCACATACGCTATCGTACCCAGGTGGAGGACTTGTAAGTGAAAAATCATTTTCAGAAGGTTTATAAATTTTACCTAAAGCCACACTATTCATTAACATTATTTTATAATTTATGCCATTATGTATTCCTACCAATTTAACATTAAAATTATCACATTTTGATGAGGTAGAAGAAAAATATATCCCTTTACCAAATAATCCAACTTTTGCATATTTGAGCTTATAACCTTCCTTTATGATATAGCAAATTGAGCACGATCTTTCAATGCAAAGATCACCACTTTCAAGGCCAATAGGGCAAATTCTTGAAAAAAAAAAAAATTGAAAATGATTAGAGAAGCTTTTTTATTTTCTTATTTGAGTGTCGCCAAATTAAACCTATAAACAAAATTTAGTCTTTCAATGCACCAGAACTTAACCTCAAAAACGGTTAAATTACATACTTAGTTAATACG
The DNA here is from genome assembly GCA_003550325.1 of Gigaspora rosea. NCBI lineage: Eukaryota > Fungi > Glomeromycota > Glomeromycetes > Diversisporales > Gigasporaceae > Gigaspora > Gigaspora rosea. Next base: position 49,446 of record QKWP01000945.1, read on the forward strand.
ATACGCGTTTTAGTCATTTCGTGAAAACAAAGAACATAAATAATGTATTTATCAGTTATAATAAGTAAAGTACATACTATAAAATGTCACCAAGTTACACACAAGATCTATCGAAATGACTACAAAACGATCGTTCTGAGGATAGTCTGTTACAGTGAAAATTTAAATTTTAACTTACAAGTTTTAATTTGGCAGCACTAAATATTAAGGATTGAAAATTTACGTCTTTGTTCCGTGAAACAATCTACACTCATTTCCTACTTTTTTTCGATAGCGTTCATATTGAGAAATTAAATCCTTTCCACAATATACTTTCCATGTTGAAACAACTGTAGGAACGGGTTTATCCAAATGTTTCCAAGAGGATAAAAATAGTTCCGAAACACATTTATAATCTTTATCTTCTTCATGAAGCTTATATAGAAACGGTTCTAAAACGAAGTTTATAAATAAAAAAATTTTGTGAAATGATAAAGAATCAAGAAATAAATAGAAATAACAATGGTTTAATTACAGACATATTGTACATATGTACCTTGCCGAATAAAATTTGAATCAGTCGAAATATTTGATACTTCAAGCATTGATTTAGCTCGATTTGCTTGAATAATGAACTTTTCCATTCTGCTGTAATCTTGGAATAAAAAATTATATCTTTATATATCGTATCTAATGGTGATATTACATTAACTACTGTATTCGGGACAATTCGAATGTTTATGGCAACATTACGTCATATTCAATAGTATTATGTCATTATTAACTACTATATAAATTACATTCTACGAGATAATGCACAGGTATTAATGTTGTACGTACTTTGGAATAGAATCTTGGTAGATTTAGAATCAATATAAGTTGATTCTAAATACACATATGTTGAACCGAAATTTTAAATTCATTCAAATTGGTAAAGAATTTCGAACTAACAAAAAGGTGATTCCAAATCCATATAAAATTAATTAAGTCATTATTCTTTATAATCTTGATTGGCCTTTTTTTTTTTGAAAAATTATTTAACAATTTGAAAAACTGCTTAATGAATTTAATAATTTATTTATTCACTGCAAAGAAAAATATTTTATAAAAATTATATAACGAACGTAATAATTTATGTTTTTTTTTTCTTTTTTTTTAAATAAACCTCAATTTTTTTACGTTAGTGTATTAACATTATAGATCATATAAATAAGTTAAAGAACTTATTGCTTATAAAAATAAACAATAAATTTTTAGCAGAAAAAATTGGAAATTTTTTGAATGTAAAGACAGTATAAAGGCAATCCTTGAAGTGGGTAATTCTTCAATCGATAAAATTAATAAATGACACATGTCAAAGTTTTTAATTGACAGAACATCTACAGTTAACTATAGTTTAGTAACATGCATGCGGATTGTATAATACGGATTTATGAGATAATATCAATATGGTAAGGATTGCCAGAACTGTATTGTATATGGGTGTAAGTACCAATTTTAGAATCCATTCCATACTGCTCGGTGCTATATATATTAGGTTAGAGCTAGGAATGATAGCTGATCAGTATGATATGGTTTTTTAAAGGTATTTTACATCCATACCAGTGTAACTATTATTTCGGGAGAGAGGGGTATTTAGCCGATTTAACTCTAATAGTTACGAAAAGTTATATGACTTAGGTTTGTAATGGAATTTGGGACAGTACGAGGTTTTAACGGGACGGATACTAACGAGAGTCGGAAATAATCTCAGGACAAATTTTATAATAATCCGAAAATAGATTACAACGGGGAAAAAGACTTTCGATTAAAAAAAAAAAAAGTAAAAGGACTCTTCGGCACAACTTAAGCTTACTTCCTTTTATTTTTATTTAAAATCGAAGTGAAGATTCTGCTTTATTAAACTCGAAATATAGGTGTTTATATACATTATAATACACGTTTGACGCGTTAGCACGTTAATCGTGCAATTCGCCACCTAATGTGATACGAAAATACTAATTTTAAGCCCATCACGTTGAACGTGTAACCTCATAATTCCGAAGCCATAAAATTCCCCGCCACTGCACGTTTGACGTGATAGCACGTTGAACGTGCTATAATGCTGAGGTAAACAGGGGTAATCATATGGAAATCATTACTCAAACAGTTTCCTTCTCGAATTTGATAAATTTAACCGAACTGGGAAAAATGGTTATACTAAATAGGTAAAAATAGGGAAAACGATATAATCTATAAAAAAAATTTTTAACGAAATAAAAAAAACAAATTATAAAAATTGAACATTTCTAATGTCACAAATCGTGATTATAATACCAGACACGGAAATTTTGTGATTTAGTGTGATTAAACTAAATCACATAAATTTACATCAATTTATATTATTTTTAATGTTAGATGAATTCGTTTTATATGTTCTCAATAGAATGTTGTCAGCTTGATTTGATTATATTTTACATTTATAAAAAAAATAATGGAACCGAATGAGCTAATAGCATAGTAGAACGTTAAAATGCAAAAAATTTAATTTTAGTAGTATGTTTATGTGTGAAATAAAAGTTCTATTATAGTAGTATATGGAAGAGTGAAATAAATTTTTAGTAATATGTTAAATTGCAAAATAAATTTCAATTAGTATGTTAAAGTGTGAAAAATGCTAATAAAAGTTAATATGTTAAAAGTGCAAATTTCTAGCAAAATATGTTAATGAAATAAATCAAGTGCGTAATAAAGGTGCATGTAGCTAGAACCATTATCACATGACCTTTTATAATTATAACTTATGATAGTAATATTATAATTAAAAATAGGATATTGCTAACTTGTCCATTAACCACTCTACAATTACCAATTAGGTCACAGGATCTTGTGTAACAAAATAAAGAAATTTAAAAAATTATTAATATGGCAAAATTTATTACAAAACTAGCTTTGGGCTATTAAGTAAAAGTTTTTGCATATAAATAATTCAACCTCTAACTTAAGGGTAGGGTATATAGATTATTTATCATATGATTTTAGTGGTACAATGAGATTTATATAGAAAATGAAAATGTGCTACCATTAAGGGTAGGGTGAATGTAGATCAATTTTTATATAATCTATGTGGTACTATAAGATTTTATATAGAAATTAAACACATGCCCCTGATAAAATTTTTTAGAACCGTGACCAATTTTAACAAAAATTTGGTATCACATAGAATGAGCCCTTATTTTCATAATCGTGAAGTTCTAGAACTCATAATATTTGAACAAATCCACCTTCATATATTGATAAAAAAAACTTAGGTAGATCTAAATTTACTGAAAAACATTGGCACGCACTTTGCTTTATGGCTGGAAGTCAGCTTCCTAAGAAGCTGGCCAGAATTTTATTAGTTTTTTTATTAAATATTGTTCGTGTGAACAATAGTACAAGAGTGTAGCGGTGTTTTGTATATACATTTTATAGGTACTAGAAACAGTGAGTTTCCCAAATTTTTAGCAATATTTATTGCGCTGAGATTCACTGTCACAGACCAGGTTAAGAATGGCTTGAGCGGAGTCAAGCTGATTGTTGGCTGGTGGTTTCCCGTCTGCTGAAGCAAGCCGGCCATAGAGATGTTAGAATCAAGTGGCTGCCATATTGGGTCCTGATCTTTCCTGTTTGAGGTGGGTTGGGTGGGGCAAAAAAGAATCGATTTCAAATTTTTTCTGAGAGAGAGTTGGTGTCTGCTAGCCATTCGTATTTATGTGATGGCTTGATGCCATGTTATACACCAGGATCTGCATTGCAGCTGTGGCTGCTATTCGTTTGTACTACTGCATGCATGTGATTAGGCAATTCATGCACATAATTGGTGCATTGGCATTCGCCTTTGTTATTGTCAGTTTGTGATTGCCCTTTGATCAGGTCCGATATGTCACGTGCCTGCGGTCATGTGGGTGCCACAGTGCTTGGCCGTGTTTTTCGATCAGTTGACTTTTCTGTCAACTAGCACGAAAAACATTGGCATGCACTTTGCTTTATAGCTGGAAGCCAGCTTCCTAAGCTGGCCAGAATTTTATTAGATTTTTTTTATTAAATATTGTTCGTGTGAACAATAGTACAAGAGTGTAGTGGTGTTTTAAATATACATTTTATAGGTGCTAGAAACAGTTAGTTTCCCGAATTTTTAGCAATATTTATTGCGCTGAGATTCACTGTCACAGACCAGGTTAAGAATGGCTTGAGCGGAGTCAAGCTGATTGTTGGCCGGTGGTTTCCCACCTGCTGAAGCAAGCCAGCCATAGAGATGTTAGAATCAAGTGGCTGCTCAAAAATGATATGTTGATTCTGACATATCATAGGGGGTTTTTTTTTTTTTAACTCTTTCAATCAGTGAACAAGAATGAGTAACTGTTTGGATATGCTAAAAATTTTGTGTTTAGCTGTTGATGGTTTGGTTTGTTGGAGTTCTTTTCCTTTTTTTTTTGATCATGGTGTGGGTGTGTTGTTGTGTCATTGGCCCCTTTCTAATTTTATATTATTTCAAATTTTTTTTTTTTGTGTATCCATTTATTTGATTTTCCGTGCTTGTAGATGTATCTTTATTTTTTTATTTTATTTCTTTATTATCATTTTGCTTGTTTGTTTGTATATTTAGTTTTGTCTATTTATATATGTTTATATATATTTATTTATTTGTTTTGGCGATACTTGATTGGACTGTTCTTTTGTTCCAAGATTGTATACAGATCAATCAGTATATGCTTTCGTGAGAATGGAAGCAATTCTTGTTGGGTGGCTGCGGATGTATCAATAGAAGGACTCAGAGTCCCATCTGCCAATTTTTTGAATTAAATTTAGTTGAACCCCGCATCACCAGTTCAGTGGTTCTGCCTGCGTGGAAGCTATGACCAACGACATTTTTGTCTGGGAGTAGTTGTTTTAATTTAGTTATGAACTATCATTTAGTTGCCCAGGAATTGTTCTCCTTTACAAAGAGCATATTGCTGGTGTTGGTGTATGTTGGTTGGGTCTGGATATGGGCATATGCTTTTAAAGCACATATGGAAGGCTTAATTTTAGTTCACTAATATTTGGTTTGCTTCTATGGTCTGAGAGGGTTTCTGTTTATATACTTTGATTGACAGATTTGTAAATGTGATTTTATTGATGGTTTTCAATAGCTATCTAATTAGAGGTTATTGCATGCTTCAATTTGATTAAGATGGTCTATTGTATGCTATTTTATTTATTATTATTTTTTTTGAGTATAATAAAGTGTGAGATGCTTTTTTTTTTTTTTTTGCACGTGGGTAACAGTTTAGTGAGATGTCTCCTTGAGACAAATTATATTTGGCCTTGGTTGTTTGATATTGCTATGGTTTCATATTGTTTACTATTATTTTTTATATTTGTGTTTAGCTAAATATTAAAGTAGCCATTGGTCTGGTGGTTGTGTAAAGGTTGCTTCATATGTTGAGGTAGTCCAATGTTTAGTGTTTTAGTGCCAGTGAGTGTAATAAAGTATAGAGAGCATTTTTTCTATATATATATATATTTTTTTTTCTTTGTATGTAGGTAATGAATTGGCAAGATATTTCTTCAAGACAGATCATGTTTGGCCTTGGAGTAGCCTGGTGGTCCGCTTTTGCCATAGATACATAATGGTTTCTTTTGTATAAGAATATTTTGATTATGTTTGTAGATGCCATTAGCTAGCTTAGCAGTTTCATTATAATGATACTGGGTATTCTGAACTGTTTCTAATGTTGCTGCTAAGTTGTTGTAAAGTCCTTTAAGAATTCTTTCTTTACTCTGCTTTAGAGTTATCCACTGCACTTCATAAATATTTCATCATATTATTTATACAAGGTGTGCCTTCTAGTATATATATATTATTATTATTTTTTAATCTATATTACAATAATGAAGCTAGAGAAATTGGTGTGATAATGATGCAAGATGTATTTGTTCAATATAGTACTTCTGCAGAGTGCATTAGCTAATGCTTTTTTTTCAAGTTTATGATGCTAATAATTTGAGTATTCTACGATCATTTGCAAGAGAAGCTCATTAGTGTTTTTCTTTCTTTTAATTGATTATAAAGATCTAATAAAGTTAGCATCCTAATCTCGCAAAGTGTATTTCCACAAAGTGAATCCATTAGCATTTTATTTTCTTGCAATCCAAATCATGATGATAATTATTAAGAAAATTAGCATTGCAATCTTGCAAAGTATGTTTATTTCTTGTGGTGCTCTGGCACTATGCATATGCTAATGTGGCTTTTTTTTTTTGACCTAAGTCTGTTCCAACAAAATTCAGGAGATATTCAAATACTCTAATGGCATGTCCTACTAATGTTCTTTTATATTTGATATGTACAGGCTGATTGGTGCATTGTCGGAGCATAAACTGGTTAATAAGCCATACAAGTTGGGACTTTATTTTGTGAAGGTTAATTAATTAATTATATGCTATAATAGTTAAAAGTCATGCTGGTTTTATTTGGACTGTACTGATGCCTTGCATCAGGTTATTATAGGTTACAATCTATTACTTGTAATTCATATTATATTATGACAGGTTGTGTACTCTTTCGTGGTTATTTAAGGTTTGTATTAACTGTCATGTGTGAAAGAAAGGAAAATTTCGTAACATCATTCGACAATCTGCTTTGACAGTTCAATGTTGTGATCCAGTACTGGTTTTGTGCAACTGACTGTATCGCTACTTATGATGTAATAAGAAAGTATTCTAGTAGTGAAATATAAGTTGGGGTCTTGTTGTATATCAGTTGACGTAATAGCTTTGCAAATCTGTGAAGTATACTTCTTGAGGCTCGGTTACTAGAGGTTAAAGCCTTTATCATTGTATTTTTAATCTTGTGATAACCCTCCATGATACCCAAATAGCCAGTATGAGAAAGGTCCTATATGCATCTTTAATGTCAGCCTTTAATGACAAACCTCCACTTTCCTAATTGTGATTAATCAAATAAATGAGTAATGTTCTTGTGTTGTACGCTAAATTGTTTATGCAGAATAAGGTGGAATGTAAAACCATCTGATGCACTTGAGGTCTCTGTCTTTCCTCTAAAAGACCATATGAGTTGGCTTGAAATGCCTTATATAGAGGCCGGTACTCTGAAATATCACCTATGCATCTTTGGTTTAGTTCCTCTTAGAAATTCTTGCAAAAGATGTATAGCTTGAGGTTTTTTTTTTTTTTTGTTTTTTGATAATCGTGATTCTCTGAACAATAACAGCTTAAGTTAAGACTATTTCTGAAAGTATTATGTATAATATATCTATGCAGTTTCTATTCTCTATGCTTTAGTCTATTTTCTCCTAATTTGTGGCAATAGGAGTTCACTTTATTAATGGTGAGTCAAGTGGCATGTACAGTTTGAATATAAGATGAATGATTACTTCTTGTGACTTGGAATTTGTTGATATTAGAAATGTTCACATTAGAGTTGCCTGCCTTATTAGGTCATTAGAATTTGGGAGGTTTCATCCTTCATCTCGAAGATATAATTTGCTGTGAAGTGCAATTGTTGTAATGATTGATAGTTAGAGTTATAATAGGTGTATGGTTGTAATAGGTGTAAAAGTTAATAGTCATAATGAGTTTAACAATTCGACTATGCCAATCAGTAATTTTGCAACACAATCACATTGAATATGATGTATAGGTTGTCAAATAATTATGTGCGTCATCAATAGTCATGATGTTTCTTGTAAGTGCTCGGTATCTACTTATCATTTCCTACCATTTTGCTTTTTTTTTTTTTTTTTTTTTTTTTTTTTAAGTCTAAGATTACTATAATAGAACTTGAAAGGTTGGCATGGCATTCTTGCAAAGTGCATCAAGTGCATAGAGTTCTGCAAATGCTTCTGTTAGTGCTTTCTTGTTAATCCAAATCATTTAATGAGAGTCAATGGGCTAAAGCAATATTCTATAAAGTGCATTCGCTAGTGCTTTTTTTATTTAAACTGGTCGCATCAGAAATTAATATATTGAAGTATTGCTCTATCTACTAGTGCTTCCTTCTTTTGATACAAGACTTAAACTTGCTCCGAAGACAAATTGATATGATGCACTTGCAATATGCATCTACTAATACAGGGCGGTCTTATTTCCCTTTGTTTGTTAGTTAGGGGCATTTATTGGTTAGGGGTTATTGATAAGCATTCTGGCTTTTATTATTGTTGTGGAGGTCTATGAGGTTGATGCAAGACAATTTATCGATGCGGTGGTCACAGTATTCAAAGCCCAAGGTATGCTTGGCAAAGTTAGCCATTGATATAAGTGAATGAATTGAGTCATCGATATATGATTTATGTCAGGATCAGTGTGTGTTTCAGTTTTGTGCTAGGAACTGAGACTCGTTTGGAAGTTGTGCATTTCTATTTATTTCCAACTTGAAACATTGTCATGTAGGCTGCTTTGCTGCTTGTAAAAACTGTTCGATGATAGTAGACAATCCTTTTGAGAGGCCATTGTAATAGATTAACTGTCTAAAGATAATGTAGTTTTAGGAAATTCTGTAACAATATATATATATATTAATAGCCCAATGCTTTTCTAGTATGAGTCGATATATGAGTCGTTATAAAGTTTAAAATGCTAATTATATTAGGAAATGTAATATTTTTTTTTTTTAAGAAGAAACTGAATCATTTGTAAATATAGATAATTAATGGATATGATATTTGTTGAGAAAATGCAAGTTAAATAAATTGGGTTCTTGTGAGAGAGTGTAGCAAAAAAGAATCGATTTCGAATTTTTTCTGAGAGAGAGTTGGTGCCTGCTAGCCATTCGTATTTATGTGATGGCTTGATGCCATGTTACACACCAGGATCTGCATTGCAGCTGTGGCTGCTATTCGTTAGTACTACTGCATGCATGATTAGGTGATTCATGCATATGATTGGTGCATTGGCATGCGCCTTGTAATTGGCAGTTTGTGCACCCGATTGCCCTTTGATCAGGTCCGATATATCACGTGCCTGCGGTCATATTGGTGCCGCAGTGCTTGGCCGCGTTTTTTGATCAGTTGACTTTTCTGTCAACTAGCATTAGGTAGTACAAAAAATTGCTAATTCTGATTGGTCAGATCATGTTGTTTACAATCCTAATTGGTTAATCACATGATTTTATATAATTACAATGTGATTACTATTAGAAATGATCTATGTTCACCCTACCTTTAAACCTTTTTACAGTTGTAATTAATTAAGCAAAAATTTTATAATGTTTAGTACAAATACTTTTTTTATAATAATAAAGTTTTAAAAATAAAGTATTTGAAAAAACTATATTTCTATATATTGTAAAGTTTTCCTCAGTTAGATCAAATTTTCTTCTATTACACAAAAGGATTAATTTTAATTGGTTGATATTATATGATTTTCATATGATTTTTGTAAACAATTTATAATATTCTATCTTTAAGTGCAAGTTCAATAAATATTTAACTAATTTTAATGTTTTTATTATCTTTAGAATTAGAAAAATCTGGTTTACAACTTTATTTAGAAATTTAGAATTAGGTAATTAAATATAATTTTCTTTAATTTTTAAGAAAATTTTTTATTATTAGTTTTATATATTACTTTTCCTACCTTTAATATGGTCTAAATTCTAACCCTAATCTTTAAAAAATAATTTATCTATATAAAAATTCTATAAAAATAAAGGAAATTAAAATTTATAATTTTAACTAGAGATTAAAATTAGTTAAATTCAAAAAATAATTTTGTAAATAATTATTTAAGCTTTATATTAATTATTACAGAAAAATTTTTTTTAGTTTATTTAAACCAAAGTTATTAGCCAAAATATTTAATATATTTTAAAATTTTGGCCACTAATATAAATTTTTAAAAATTCTTTATTATTCTAAAATTTTATTGGTTAATTTTTTATGTAATAGACTACTTTTGGTTATGTGATATTGGTTCTAGGCTACTTGTACAGGACCTCAGACATCTAGTATAGAGGTCATACTTGTTTTTTTTAGCAAAAATCCCTGAAATTTAAGAAGCAAAAAACAGTTTTTGCCAATTATCTTGGCATTCAGTGGACCAATTTGAACAAACTTTTTTTAAAATAAAGCTCTCAGTGAGATGCATCTAACCAAAAAAGTTCATTCAATTCTGATCACTAGATCAAAAGTTATTTAAACAAATATATTTTGTCATTTTCACCAAATTGGTCCAAATTTGGCCAAAATCTAGTTATGACCTATATGAGAGATGTCCAGGGTCCTACTTGCACCATAGTATGTTAAAGTACAAAATAAATTATATACAAAAAAAAATTATGATAGTTTTTTAAAAAAAATTAATTAGTAATAATATATTAGTTAAGCTTTTAAAAATTTAGATTAGTTAACTACAAAATACAGATTAGTATTAGTTGTATACAATATTTTTTTATATTAACGAGAGTACAACTAGCTTTATCTACAACTTTTGGTTGTCTATTTAAGCAGCCACCTGAAGGTTCTACACTAGCTGCCATATCTGCAACCCACATACTAGCATTGCCTATTTAAACTTTCTGATCTTCTGCCCATCTTGTATTACTAGAATACTGTTCCAGATACTAACTGACTCTTAGGACTAGTTTATCCTTAGTGGAAGACTTGGTAGAGCATTTTTCTGTCCTACACAGGTATTATTTACACACTTTGGTAGCATATATATTCACCAAGATGAACAACTTGCAGTCAGGGATTATCTGCAACTGCTATTACTACCTACTTCTGCTCTTGAAAAGTTCATCTGACCCTATTACTGCTCTATTCTTTATTTGTTTTTTTTCCCTAAAAGCTTCTTTTCCTCCAGTTGCAGTTTTACTTCCAATCTGAAGACCTGAAAGGGTCAGTTTGCCCTAGCAGATCCAAGGACTCCCTCCCCTAGTACATAATTCTAAAATACATATTCTTTTCTTTCAGTACAACTTTGGCGGTCCGGTTGGTAGGGCCCACTATAAACCTAAGTCCTCTTCTAGTCAGTTTGCTATCGGTCAGTCCCTGTTGTATGCAATATTTGAAAATTGTAAGTTTTATTACTATTATTATTTTTTTGCTTAATAGATGATCTGCTAGCTATCTAAAAAGTAATTATAGTATAATATAATACAAGTAACTATAGTTATTTGTTTCTAATTCAAACCTCTCTAATCTAAACACTATTAAATTTCTCTAATCTGACAAAATACTAGGACTCTAAATTATATATAAATAGATCAGGTTTATTATAAAATTACTAAAAATAAAATAATCTGCAAAAAACCTCAAAAATTAGCAAAAATTATTATAAATAGAAAAGTTCAGTACAAAACACCAAAAATAAGCAAACTAATACCTAATCTATTTATATATATTTCAGGATTCTAAAATACTCTAGAACATTTGTAATTTTTATTATAGATTTCAAATTAGCTAATAATAACTTTTTGAAAACTGAATCAAAAAAATTTTTTACATATTAGTCAACTGAATTGTCACACTATTTATGACTAATTTTTTTTTTTTTGGTATTAAAGTAAGGTCTTGCTTATTCTTTATTAGTAATTTAGAAAAGCTACTACAAAGAGTATACTTCTTTGTATGAATACAAAATTTAAATTACATGCACGAATTGAAGCTCAGACTAATTTATCTGCGACCTAAATCTACTAAAGTGGTCAAGACTCATCTAGTTTGATAAAGTTAAAATAAAATTTATAGAAGTACTATATTAACCCAATGGACAGCCCAAGAACTAATCTTCTTAAGAGCTGTACCAATAGGATTACATGAATTTGGGTTAATATAAAGTTGATCAGGTTGGCCACAAGGACAACTATATGTAAATGTTCTGCGTAAAGATGGTTGCTTTTTGATTTGTGATATATTAGAAGTAGTAGAAGAAGGATAAGTAATATTATTAGTTTTTCAGCATGAAGAAATTGGGAACAATAAGGCTTCCACAATTGTTTATAGAATAATTCAGAGACTTGAAGAAGAATTTTTATAATGATTTGTGAAGCTAATTTAGGAGATAAGTAAAAGGGTCTAAGATCTTAAATAAGATGAAAAGGATTTAAGCCTTTAAGTATAGTTTGAATATAATAAGGAGAAAGTAGAGCTGGTGATAAGCAAAAGGCTGGGTGATTATAAATAGTTTGAATAAGTTGAAATATGGTATTTGAAGGAAGGTCTAAATCTGTAGAGTTAATAGTATTAGTAATAGCAGTAAGAATAATCTGGTTAATATAGTTTGTGCCAGAACAAAAAAGCCAGTAATTAGGGAAGTCAGAAGTGTTGCATTTAAAGCAGTTGGTATTGGAAATAGATTAGGATAAATTGAGTGAAAGTGAGAGTACAGTATGAAGGTAGTTCATTTAAAAATAATTTAATTTTAAAAGCTTTAAGGTTGCTAAGTTTGAAGTTGGTAATATTATTTGAAGCTTTTTGATTATTATTAAAATATAACCAAGTGGAGTTCCAATCAAAATAGTAAGTGAAATGTGACCACTCATTTGTACATTGCTGAGAGGACCATAAAGCTATAATATGAGCTTTGCAAATATTTTAATAAATCTTCGTATAGGTGTAAAACTTGGGTATTTTCTCATGTAGAGTATGGAAAGGGATATAGGTGTTGGTATAGTTAAAGTTAAGTAAAGAAGCAGAGGTAAGTTGATTGGTGAGTTTATCAGCACGATTATTAAAAGGGTTATCAGAATGGGCCTGAACTTTGTGTAATATGAGTTGAATATTAAAAATTTAATAACATTAAGAAGTGTATGCCATATAGGCCATGCTGTAAATTTGAATTTTTTAGGAGAGTTTGAATTAAGGTGTATAAGTTTAGTGTATTTGGATATAACAGATTGTGAATCAATAAAAATATGAATAGTAGAGTTTTGTAGTACAGTAGCAATAGCAGATAGAATTGAAATTGATATGAAGAGGGCCAGTATTTAAGTTGGGCTGAAAACTCATGTACAATTTGATTGTTATGAAGTTGTACCCAACCAATACCCATAGAATATTGGTCATTACAAATATTTTTAACAGAACTATCTGTATAGAAGGTAAAAGATGTATAATTATAATTATTTTGAGCAAATGATTGTAATAATTAGGAAGTTTGGTTAAATAGAAAAAGATCAGAAACTAAGTAGTCAGAGATATTTAAAGTTGGATGGTGAATTGTTTTCAATAATAGCTTCCTTTAAAAAAGTAAACCAAAGTGGTTGTTTACCAGTAGGTAAATGGTGCACTCTGGGTGAAAGATGTTTACATAAAAGAAGAGTTTGATTATCTGCAGAGCAAAGTTGTTCTAAATAAAGAATTTGTTTATGATGAAGTTGTTGTTTGAATGTTCTGTATTTAGAGTGGTGCTGCAGAATTTGTTCAAGTGGAAGGCTTTTACTATTAATAACTTTGAGCCAAGTAATATTTGGATTTGCTATAATATTGATTTCTAGTCTTTTGAGCAAAAGAATGATCTTAAAAGTAGTAGTTAATCTATTAGGTTCATCAATATTAGAAGAGTGGTGTTGTAGTATATTAATTGTTGACTATAAGTAGTTTTGGAGTTGCTGTAATCTAATACAAGTAAAGATACCTAATAAATTAGGATCATTAATTCGTATTAAAAAGTTAGAAATATGGTGTTGAAGTTGTATATCCCATATATTGTGTATATTGTATAAATGTGGATTAAGCATAGTGCTATTGGGAGTAGATTTTGATAAATGTGATTTGTGTTTGGCAACAGTTAAATATTGTGATAGAATTTTAGTACAAGTAGAGAATAAAAGAACTATATTATGTAATCGATATTCTAAAGTAGGAATTATAATAGTGTTGATAATATAGGTAATTTGTTTGTCTGTAATTTGTTTAGTATTAGCAGTTTGTATAAGATATAATGCTTTAGCTTGGATAAGTTTAATTTGTTTTGTATTTTTGTTATTATGAGTAAACCAGCATCCAAGAAATTTGAAGGATTAGTTAAAGGATAAAAGAGGTAGTAAATAATTAATATTTAATATGGAGGGTTTTACTTTTTTGATTAGAACAGAAAATAGATTTAGTAGAATTAATTTGTATATCTGCCATTTGGTAAAAAGAAGTAGCAGCAGAGATAATCGATTGAAGTTCTGTTAAAGATGAAGCAATCTATAAGGTGTTATTCATATAAGCTAAAACAGATGTAGAGTATTTAAGATGATGTGTTTGTGATAAAGTAAGGTTGGTTTTTTAGAAAGTTTGTAAATTATAACTAGTGAACTAAGTAGCAATATGGCTAATAAGTGGGTCATAGTAAATTCTCCAAAAAAGGAGTGTTATAGTTTCTCCTTGATCAATACCATTTTTAACTAAATAAAAATTAGTAAGACCCAGATTTGTAATTACTCAATTGTATCAGTTAAATAAAAGATTAGAAAAGAGATTAATAAGTAGTAATGGCATACAAATACGGGATAGCGATTTAAAAAATTTAAAAAATAGATTGAATTGAACAGAGTCATAGGCTTTGCTCATATCTTGGGATCAGTGTAGGAAATTAATGTTCTCAGAGTTCTCATGAGAACACTATTATAAATTTGTGAACAGTATAAATTTTTTACTGTTCACTATTAAAAAATTTTTTGAGAACAGTAAAATAATAATATTGTTCTCATAAGTATAATAATTAGCTATATAATTTTATACCAAAACCAAAAATTGATGAAATTCTTATTTAATTTTGATAAAAGGGATTTCAATTTGCTATAATAACAACAATAACAACAACTTATATTGGTGTGTTTTTTTTTTTTTTTTTTTTTTTTTTTTTTTTTTTAGTGAGAACACTAACCAATTAGTTGAAAACACTTGTAGCTAATATACTGTTCTTATGAGAACAGTATTTGAGTTTAAAATTTCCAACACTGCTTGTGATATAAGCCAAAGTGGCTTGTTGTTGCAATTAGAATCTTTTTTTTTTATTTTTTTTTTTAAATATTAAGGTGAGACCTTGCTTTTATCTTTATTAAATTTAATAAAAACTTTTTACAATACTGAAAGAAATTTCATTTTTTTTTAAACCTAATGCTAAGAATAAAAACTTAAACATATATCTAAGTAAACCTAAATACTTATCTGCGGCCTAAACCTGCAATTAGAATCTTTTATAATATTATTAAAAATATGTATAGGTATAGAGGTACTATTACCAGGTAATGCAATATAATTGTAAGGTAAAAGAATGTTATATTGTATAAATATTTTGTTAAGCCTATTAGTAAGAAGTTTGGTATAAAGTTTTCTAATATGCTCTACTAAACTAATAGGTCAGGTATTAGTTAAGTAACAATCAAAAATTGGTTTTTTGGAAATAGGAAAAATATGATTCTCTTTCTATTGTTTAAGAACAGTTTGGGCTATTAGACATCGATTAAAAAGAGATATAATGGCAAGTAAATAGTTATTTTCAGAGTGTTTGATTATTTTATAACTAATTCCAGAAGGGCCACATGCTTTGTTATTAGGAAGTTGAGATAAAGTATAAAGAACTTCTTCAATAGTAAAAGAGTGAAGAGCTTCAGAGTACCAACTTGAATCAATATTTTGTTTTAGAAGATATTCATTTGCCTAGTATAGTGTTCATTAATTTGTCTAGGTGCAGTCCATTGGTCAAAATAGTTCTGAATATGTGTTTTAATAATTGAGGGCTTAGTAATAATAGTATTATTACTTTTAATATTGTTAATTCTAACAGGATCTTTATGTCAGTTAAGAATACTATTAATCATAAATATAGGCTGAGTAACCAGCTTAGAACGTCTGGTATTAATAGATTCAAGTATTTGTTGACGTGTATATTTGATGTTTTCTAGATTATATGCATGATATAGACTCTTTCATGCTTCTTTAGCATTAGTAATCCAATCAGATATGAGATTAGATAGTAAAGGGATTGGTGGAAGTTGAAGTTGATGTATTGAGTTTAGGTAAGTAATTGTAGAATTGTGATGAAGAGGAATAGATGTATAGTCAGACTCTCTAAGTGCACACCCTCGGAACTATAGTGAAAAAAATGCAAAATGTGTGCTTAGAGGAGGTGTGCACTTAGGGAGGTTAAATTTTATAATTGTTATATAAGTTAGAACCAAGCAAAGGTATGTACTAAGGATAGGAATCAGTTAAAAATTTTAGTCGATAAGTCAGTCGACTAACATCGAAAATAAAAACATTGATAATCTGTAGTGATCTTCAAATTTATCAAATAAATGCAGAATCTTGTTTAAAAAATTGCAAAGATCTTCAAAATTTAGAATTTTGCAGTTCTTCGCAGATTTTTTGCCAAAAATCTGTGCAAATATTCATCTTCACAGATTATAACAGGTGCCACCTATTATAATCTGCGATAATCTCCAAAACTATACAGTAACTACTTATCTGCGTAAGAGCACAAGGAAAAAATCAATAAACAAAACAAACTAAATTAATAATAAATAAACAAAACACGTTTTTTTTTTCTATTTAAAAATTTTTTTATTTTTTTTATTAACGATTTTATCTTTTTTTTGTTTATTTTTATACATTTTTTATTTTTACTGTTTTTTTTTATTTTTTATATGAATTTTTTTATTTTTATATGAATTTTTTTATTTTTTATATGATGTTTTTGTTTATTTTTATATTTTTTTTATTTTTATATTTTATAAGTTACATTTTTTTTTTATGTTTTTTTTTATTTTTTATAGTTTTTTTTTATACATTTTTTTTTATTTTTTATTATTTTTTTTTTTTATTTAATTAATTTTTTTCAATTAATTATTTTTATTTTTTTTATTTTGGTTTAGTTTTTCTTTTTTTTTATTTTCTTTATGTGTTTTTTTTTTTTTTTTTTTTTTTTTTTTTTTTTTTTTTTTTTTTTTTTTTTTTTTTTTTTTTTTTTTTTTTTT